>KE370773.1:1529064-1541771 GCA_000418225.1 Zizania latifolia
TGATTGCATGTCTGTTTTGATCTTTTGTTGAGGTTACTGTTCGTGGTTAGAGATGATAGTAGTATTTGGTTTAGTACCACACGAAAAACAGCATTTGGATGAAAGAATTTTTGTTCTAAAAACCATCTCGCTCCTAATAAAACAAAGGGTGGTAACACACTACTGCCAACAAGAACATTTGGTGCCGGCTCTTCAGTCAAATAAGAACCAAAAGACACAGGAATCGATCCCCAACTAAGAACATCTCTACAAACACACCACGCCAGCTACGCTATATGACATCTAAACAAAATATGGCATGCATTTTCAGGTGAACCACACAGCATAGAACCAGGCCACAATTGTGTTTTACTAATTGGACAGCAGATTGCATTCTGTCTCTAACAGCAAGCCAAATGAAATGTTTGATTTTCAAAGGAAGTTTTGCAGCCCATAAATATTTCATCCTAGCATTAATCACCCTACGAAAAGAGAGTATTGTAAAAGGATTTAATAGTCTATCAAACCTTACTGTCCAAGGCCCAACTCAGTAAATCATTATGGTGGGATATTTGAGTATCCACAATTGATCGAACTAACATATTCCACTCAAGCATCTCTTTTCGAGAAAGATATCCTAAACATAAAGATGTTTAGCCACATTGTGAAGACATCAGAAACCAAGATATCCACGGTTGGTTATTGATCTTAAAGAGAGCAGAGAAGAGAACTCTCAAAGGACAATCTCTTAAGTCCTAACCATTTATCTTTACATAAGAAAATGTGAGTGCCTTATCCCAAAATTTTTAGCTTTCCTGACGTAATCCAACAACCCGATATCTTTCTGTAATTAATATCTTGATTATGGCCCCTTCTATCTCACATACTAATTTATAGCTTGTTCCTGTCGTAATCCAACAATCCAATATCTTTTGTAATTTCCATCTTATTCCTGACGTAATCCACATATACATGTGGCTTTCGTACCTGAAGATAAAATTAGCTTCCACATTAGCAAAATAAAGCCAATTCAGAGATGGCACTCGACACCATAATTAACAAGGAAAATAAATCAAAGAACCATTTTATGGCGGCCTCTTTGATCAACTAGTGAGCTTCATCTTCTGGCACCTACACACATAGATATATATTCTTCCATTAGTGCGAACTGTGAAGAACATATCCACGTTGGGCAAAAATCTCATACAAAACATACTTACCGTTTCATCAATGCAAGCCACGTAGGCATCGTATTGGAAAACATAAACAAAAGAGGAATTAAATGGATGGATTGACATCCACGAAGGCAGGATTGACGAGATATAAATCGTTCAACAAAGAATTAGCAAAATGATGTAATAAAACTGAGAAGGCGAACCTACATTTTCTTTCAATGAAAATTTCAGCAGATTATTTTCAAGCTCAAAAGATAAAATACCGAAGTATATGTCACTAAGAAAGTAAGCATATAAAGCAAAGCACAGACAGAAAAAAAGGCACCATAAGTTGGTTGGTTGTGCATACTGAAGTAGTGAAGTACTCTAACCTTTCGCTTAGCAACCCGCTTCCAAACCTCAAAATACACACCATCAAAATCCTTATAGAAAGAACGATGAAACGAAATGCTCATTCATGGTCCTGAATTAAAAAATTGTATGATTAAATACCATCACCACTTATGATTGCCAACTAATATTAACAAGAGAGGAGGCATTACCATGAAACAAGACATAACTGACCCTGCGTTGACATCAGGAAAACGTTTGTCGATCTTCACTACATGAAGATAAGCTATATTCCTAGATTTATCCCACTAAACAATGAAAACAGTTGACATACATGAATCATAGCACTATACATAAATATACACTATACAACAATTTATTAGGAGCAAATGGTCTTTGGGGGTGGTTACCTCAACCTCAATTTTGGAGGGTACCGGATAATCTTCAATCCATTGTCATGTGAAGAAAGGCTATCAGACACAGATGACATAGGACCAATACTTTCCACTTTGATCAAGTTAATCATATCTTAGTCTCCTTTGCTAACTCGTCATGGTACTTGACATATGCTAAATCACTCTCATAGGTATTACAATTTGATTGATATCTATCCAAACTCATGTACACACCCTGCACAAAGAATACATCGTCCATTAATTGCACATGTGGCATCTACTGGGATGTGTACAAATCTAAGTAGCATCTACTACAAGAATTTTCCAAATGCAGAAATATGGCACTTGCTATCATAGAATGCCAACTTGCAAATAAGATTTCCAAAGATGCCTGATATGATGTGAACTACCAAGGTTGATTTTGTAGATAACATGACAAAAAGCAAGTTCATATGCAAATCCTACTTAATAACATGATCTCGGTCCAAATAACCAAGGTTAAGAATGTACTGACCATAATTATTTAAACAAGATAACAAGCATAATTATTTAAACATAACTGCTCACCCCAGCCCACTAATCTAATGTCTGCCTCTCTCGCAGGCCGCAACGCTTTGAACCAAACTGTTGAGCGTTGTTGAGAGCTGCGACACTTCACAAGCTACAAGTCAACCATACGACGACCATCTCCACTGCTGCCTCTGCTATGTGTCCTCTCAGGCCATATCTGCTTCCTCTGCAATAGAATGCCAACTTGCAAATAAGATTCCCAAAGATGCCTGATATGATGTGAACTACCAAGGTTGATTTTGCAGATAACATGACAAAAGGCAAGTTCGTATGCAAATCCTACTTAATAACATGATCTCAGTCCAAATAACCAAGGTTAAGAATGTACAAACCATAATTATTTAAATAAGATAACGAGCATAATTATTTAAATCAGATAGGTCTAGTTAGTGACTCAGTCTCTGGCTAGATCACCAGTCTGTTAGATATAATAAAACAGTGTAGCTATTGTACATATCTACGTAAGCTATGAAAAATACACTTTTTTCCACCATCAACACATCATACCACAAGTTGGAGTGATGTGCATTGGAAATAATAACAAAAACAAACATAAAACTCAACCAAAGAAGGGTGTAACACACTATCCCATTCCCACATGTAGAAGTAGACTAATACATGCGACATCATGGGTATAGCAACACAATTGGTTGTACCAAGTACTGACAAAAAGCAAGCATTAAGCTAGTTGGAATGGAGGAGTCAAGCGTTGGTACCTACATTATCACAAAGCACTAGCCGCTGGTAATCATCAAAGCCAGCAGGCTCGAAGCGATCATGATCGAAGTACCATTCAAGACTGTCCTCATAGTACTAAAAGTACCCCTGCTCGTAAAGAATGGACGGAGAGTACTGCTCTTTCAGTTTTGCAACATCTGATTTGGCAAGCTTCCTACCCTTTGATATTGCAACGGACAATCAACAGATGGTTAAACACAAAGTAGAGTAGATGCATCAAACTAAAATGCACATGACCAGTGTCTACGTAACATATATGTGACACAAAAGATTTACATAGTATTGAGTCATCTCGTGCGATGAGAAGAGATACCTCATAACCTATGATGCGGTAGATCGCTAGCCGCTTGTTCAACTCAGTGAGCTGCTCTGGCCCAAGGTATTCATACCAATAATCAAAACCACCAGGAGGGCCACATTTCAACTGGCAAAGTCATGAATAGTTTTATTTACGATGGTATCCTTATCCATGCTTAGGAGAGTTTGTATAGTCAATTCTGATTCTTCTTGTTGTTGTTGTTGTTTGTGGTCCGGTGTAATCTTGGTGAGATGCCTAGAAGATGGTTTTTGCTTCCTCTCTGTTGTCCATGTGCTTGTTGCATTATCAGAAGAGGATAGGCTATCGTGGTGGCATTTGTCTATCATGCACGATCGGCATTCATTCCCCTGCTTCACGTCGTCTCCCTCCCTATCAGTAGTTGCGTCAGAGGCTTCTTCGCTGGCCTCAGATCTGCTTGCACCGCACGTGGGATCATGTTGCAGACTCTCAGTATTCGATCGCTTATGCCGCATCTTCTCACCCTGGAGCTGAAGCACTGCAGGCCCAAATCAAAGCAGGACGTCGAAACCTTAATCTAGGCTTAACACAGATGGCGATTTGGCGAGGGCGATGTTAGATTTGGCAATATGGCAGAGGAATAAACCTAGCAGATCGATGACAGTGGTGGTGGAGGAGGAGTTGGCGATGATGTGTAGATGAAGGGAACTTGTTTGACAGCTAGAGGATGACACCGACGAGGGGATGGCGGCGTGGCTGGCGAGGGTGGCGGCGTGTAGGTGTTGAGACGGCCCCTCAGGGAAGACCAAAGATGGCGAGGGGGAGCTAAGCGAGGCAGTGATGGCGAGCAGTGGCCAGAGAGGGGGGTTGCATTGCGGCCTATGAGAGGCAGACGTTAGATCAATGGGCGAGGGTGAGCAGCTTAGCAGAGGAACAAGTGCAAAGGCGGAGGTGGAGGCAGAGGCGGCAGTGATGAAGGAGGAGTTGGCGAGTGTAGATGATGTGTAGATGATGAGGAACTAGTTTGGTGAAAAACATAGAGGATGAGGTCTGTAGGAGCAACGAAGGACCTCGATGACCGACACGTGGCGGTATGAGCGGACGCCCACGCGCGTGTGGTAGTCACGCCACTGGCAAGTAGGGCCCGCATGTCTGACTCCCTCTCATGCATGAGTCGCTATGCGCGGCCAGGCCTACCTGTAAGCCTCAGCTTCATGTGCTAGTGAGCTTTAGCCCACAGGCCAGCGCACTAGTTGGGCTAGGGCAGTCCAATTGAATAGTAATGCACAGTGCAATTTTCTATTTTTAAAAATTAGAAAAATATTCAAATAATTTTAGAAAATTCGTTTTAACTCCGATTGACCCGTTCAAGTTTCTAAATGCATAAACGACGTATACCCGCGTGTTGTTACTTGGAACGGCAGTCCTTCGATGGGGTTATCCACAAAGGTAGATTGATTTGGTTTGGTGGTCTCTGTGCTCGTGATCCTATGGTTACCTCAAAAACTAAGAGAGACAGACAAAATTTAGACATGTTCGGGCCTCCCTGAGGATAATAACCCTAGTCCTGTGTGATGGAGTATGCACAGACGAGTATAATTACAGAGTTCTCGCACGCGTAAGTTGTATGAAAGTCTAAGTGTCCTCCTGAGAGAGGTACCCCTGACCCCTTTATATATCCTAGGGGCCGGGGGTTACCGTTTAGGCTTTAACTCTCCCAATTAAGTTCCTTTACAGTAGGCAAATCGTTAAGAATCGTGGGCTAATAACCACGACATTATTTGCTACCTTTACTAGTTATTCAAGACCGACTGTTACGTCCTTAAGTTATTGCCAGCGATTCAGTGTGTAGGCCTGCTGTCGCCTCCGCCTCTCGAGTCCTCGTACTTGGGATATTTCCCGAGTCCTCAACTCGGGGCGTCATCTGAGCTTCCCTTTACATCTCGTTGAATTCCTTTCGTTTACCTGGTAGGTGCACCAGTTAGGTGCACTTGTCGGGTGTAGCCCCCGAGCCTAGAGTCTGATAGAAGATCAGGCTTAAGGGTCCAATATCTTGCGTAATTCAATAAGACAAGTCTTTATTCCATCGTTGAGGCGAGGAGTATCCGAGCCCCTGGGCGTCCAAGCGATCTGGCGACATTGCGGCGAGGGGCGTCCGAGACCACAAGCGACCAAGCGAACGGGCGTCGTTGGAGCGAGGGGCGTCCAGGTGATCGAGCGTCGTAGGAGCGAGGGGCGTCTAGGCGATCGGGCATCGTAGGAGCGAGGGGCGTCTAGGCGATCAGACATCGTTGGAGCGAGGGGCGTCTGAGCCTCTGGGCGTCCAGGCGATCGGGCGTCGTTGGAGCGAGGGGTGTCCGAGACCTCGGGTGACTAGGCGATCGGGCATCGTAGGAGCGAGGGGCGTCCGAGCCCTCGGGCGTCGTTGGAGCTGATGGAAATATGCTTTAGAGAATTCTGGAGGAACCAGAAGTTCTGGCTTGAGGCCGGAGGTTCTGGGTTCTGGTGTAACTGAAAGTTCTGGTTCGACCGGAAGTTTCGGACCAGCCCCAGTTTTGGTTTCTAGAGGAACCGAAGGTTCCGGTTGGACCCAAAGTTCTGGGCCTGCCTGAAAGATAAATTCTGGACAAACCATAAGTTTCGGGTGAAACAAGAACTTCTAGGTCGAAATAAATTCGATATAGAATGTTATTTTCGGAAGTTTCGGTTGGACCGGAAGTTTCGGGTCCGAAAGTTCCGGTTGGACCGGAAGTTCTGGACTGAAATAAATTCGTACAGAAGATTATTTTCGGAAGTTCCGGTCCTTGACCAGAACTTTCGGGCCAGACGAATAGATTAGATCTGTTGGGCTTTAATACTAATTAAAGGCCCATGAGAGGACACTATATAAGGAGAGGAGGGGCTAGGACGGAAGAAGCTGTTGCTCTTGTTGGTTATTGCTATTGTTGCTGCTGCTTCACATTAACCCTAGCCGCCACCTCCTCCTGACCGCACCCGCTGTGGTCATCTCTCCCCTAACCTCTCCCGCAGTACTAGCATATCGGCTTGAGGTGATTCTGTCCCTGTACGTATGGATACCGTAGAGGCACTGCTGCTACTGCGGTGCTGATCTTTCCGTGGAGATCACCGGACTACGTCGTCTTTATTGCCAACGAAAGGACAAAACTGAGCGGAGCTGATCAAGAACATGCTTCATCAACTCTACTTCTGCTGCCCTAGCCGTCTTATGGCTAAAGGTAATGATCTATGATCTCATTGTACGCATGGTTCCTAGATGAACAGGGCAAAAAATTTAAATTTAATGGTAGCGTAGTCTCCCCATAACCCAACATGAGTGAGGGGCGTCCGAGACCCCGGGTGACTAGGCGATCAGACGTCGTTAGAGCGAGGGGCGTCGTTGGGGCGAGGGGCGTCCGAGCCCCCTAGCGTCCAGGTGATTGGGAGTCGTTGGAGCGAGGGAAATTCGAGCCTCCGGGCGTTCAGGCGGTCGGGCATCATTGGAGCAAGGGACATTCGGGCCCCCGGGCATTCAGGCGATCGGGCGTCATTGGAGCCAGGGACGTCCAAGCCACCGGGCGTCCTTTGGCTTAGCATGGTGCTTAGGCGATGATCCGTGATCAGTATAAGGCATCTCTTCGTATCCCTGCTTCTTCGGTCGTCCGATACGTCTCCAACGGCTAGTTGCGATGTTTGGGGAAGTTGAAGCGGCTCGGGTGATGACGTGGCTTTCCACTCAGAGCACCTCTCGATGCGGTTGTGAGGAATCCAAGAAATCAATTTGTTACTTCTCTATCGACTATAAATCGTCCCTTCATCTTTCTCCCGTCACACGCTCTTCATTTGCATTTAAGCCTTCGCCTTTGCCTTCTTCTTCCTTGTGCCAAACTCCTTCTTGCGCTGGCTCCCTGTCGTCCTGACCGCCATTGCAACTATGTAGTGTGCTACCGCAAGACGCGCCGCTTGTTCAACCTCAAACCCATTGCTCTTCCGTCGTATCCTCCGATAGCTTCATCTAAGATTACTGTCGACCGCTCCACCGAGTTTCACAAATCCATCTCTTCCAGCCGACGCTTGAAGTATCTGGAGAAGGCCGACATTCTCTCGGCCCAAGCACTGTCTCTTTGGCGTCCAGCAGTCGGCAAATCGTTCCTGACTCCGAACACCGAAGAGCTGATGGTGTTCGAGTCGTTCCTCCTCCACGGGTTCGGCCTATCGGCGCACCTCTTCCTATGTGGACTCGTCCACCACTATGACATCCCTCTTGTTAATCTCAACTCTAACTCTATTCTCTAAATCTCTATCTTTATCCACCTTTGTGAGGCCTATCTCGGCATTGAGCCCCACTTTGATCTCTTCCGCCACTACTTCTACCTCAAGCCGTACTCCAAGTGGGTAGTCAGGGGGGCCGGACTCCAACTCCACGATGGGAAGGCCGCTGAGTATATCCCTGTCCCTCTCCCGACCTCGAACAAGGGCTGGCACAGCTAGTGATTCTATGTCGGGAACCACGAGCCGGCCCTCTCCCCGGAGCTCGACCACCTCCCGACCTCAGCACGGACCTAGTCAGACCGCTGCGGTTCGAGCGACTAAGGTCAAGTTGACGAGCTAGTCCGAGATGTCGCCAACCTTTGGAAGCAATGGTTGACAGGGGTCATCATGGCCCTGAACTTTGTGCTTCCCCGCGTTCAGCCCTGCAAGAGTTGGGCACGGTAGGGGTATGACTACGAGGGCCGGGCCAACCTCTCACGTGAGTCTCTGGAGACGCTCTCCACGGAGGAAGCCGGTGTGTGGGTACGGGAGTTCTTCACGGTTAAGACCAAGATCAGCAACGAAGACTGCCTGAAGTCCTATCGCCTCATCAATCCCCGACCAAAGGTAAGGCGTCACACTCATCCTTATTTGTATTTCATAGTTGTTTCCTTTTTTGCCTTTGCGAGATCACCTGTCGGGTGTCAGGTGTGTCTTGATGCATTGTAGGGACGAGACTCGTTCTGCTCTCTTGCGCTGGTACCAGAGCAGCCGCGTGCGGTCGGCGTGAAAGACATTGATCGGGTCGATGGCCCGATCGGTAGGAAAAGGAAGGAGAAGGCCCCCTTCGCTCCCTTGGTGAAGAAGCCGCGGATGACGCCAGCATCTAAGGGCAGGCCTAAGGCGTCGTTGTCATTTCCAGGCGAGGCTGGCGCCGAGTCGAAGACGTCAGAGAGAGCCCCCATCAATGCCACGGCGGTGGTGGCGACCTTGTTCTCCTTGTTGTCTCCGCCTCTACAGTCGCCTCCACCGGGGGAGCCATCGAGCGGACCCCGATGGGTGAAGAAAGTGGCTTTCTAGAAGTCAGGCAGGTAATCCCTTCGTTGCTAAAAGCATATATGATAATATAGAATTTTATGTCTTAACTTGTACATATATTAGGCCGCCGACTCTAGAGCCCGAGAGGAACAAAGTCTCCACCGCAGGGGCATTGGTGATTGTGCTGACCCCTGATGCGGGCTCATCGGGCCCCACAGTGGCTTCGGGAGATGCCGGTGCGGGAGCGCTGGTGGTAGTGCCGACCCCCAACGCGAGGTCGTTAGGGCTGACAGCCGCGTCAAGTGACGCCAATGTAGGGACGTTGGTGGTCATCCCGGCCCCTAACGCAGGCTCATCGGGGCTGGCTACAGCTCTGGCTACCCCTACCATGGCGATTGCTCCCCCCGCGGATGCTCAGCTGACTGCTGAACTCATGGAGGAGGATGTATCGGTGGTCCCCCGATCGACTGTGGCGCCGGTGGAGTCTGGAGATCTGGTACCTCCTCTCCGCTCGGATGACGTCAAGCAGGACGAAGAGGAGTGCCGACAGCTCCTGCTCCTACTAGGGCTGGTGGCAGACGTAAATCATCCTAAGACTTTGTTATACCTGTACTTATTGAATAATTGCAACTGACTCTATATTATCACAACGCGTGTTAGGGCATCTAGCCGACCACGCGGATAGGCTACGCTAATATGGCACAATGGACCAGGGGCGGATCAACGTCCGTGTCCAACAATTGGAAGCCCAGCTGGCCGAGGCCAAGGCTAGGCAGGAGGCGACAGAGAAAGAAGCCACCGACCTCCGCACTCTGCTGGACGCCAAAGAATTCGGTAAAGATCACGTACCTCTTGTATCTTACCATCATATTCATGAAGTCGTTCTAATTAGCTCAGTCGATAGATCGCCAAGCTCTTGAGTCGCAGCTGGAGACGGTGACTGCGCTGGTCGAGCAGTCACTGAAGACGGCGGAGACGGCACTCAGCGAGGCCAAGGAGGCCAAGAAGAAACACGTCGAGGCAGTCGGTGAGTATAAAAGTACGGCTAACCGGTACGTGCTTTCACTTGAAAATCCGAGTACTCATCTTGATGTTTTAATTGTGCTACAGAGCTGCATCGGCGCGTTAAGGCCTAATTCGATGACTTGGGGTCCCGCCTGACTTGTGTTCAGGCGAACTTTGACAACTGTCGTGCTGGTGACGAGGCCTTATTGAAGATGGTGGACGACAAGCCATCGTGCACCAACCTGCCAAAGAGTGAGTTCCTAGAGCAGCTCCATGGGGCGCCCGTGCACCTCTAGAACCATGTCCAAGGGTGGTCACATATAGCGGCGGCGCATACTATTGGAATTGTCCGAGTGCTATACCCTTACACTCGGCTTGAACACATTCATGAGGGGTGGTCGTCGATCGTCGAGGAAGCCAACGTGGAGAAATACTATGCCGAGGTGAAAGAAACAGTCGATGTGCTTATCCAAGACCTGGAAGTATTCTCCGAAGAAACGACCAAGTAGTATATTTGATATGTAAAAACGTTAATGTAAATATGACAGTTTTATTTTAATCACAGTGTCATTTGGAGTTTTATCCGCGTGCTATGCCTGATCGCCTAACTTGTTAATTCCCTAGTACTTGGTATAGCCTTAGTTCACAACGTTAGAAAACTTAGCCACATAAACGCATATTGAACCGCGGGCTTCATAAGTATTTGGCAAGGAACACAAAGGTGATCGGGCGACGAGCGTAGCGGAAAGAGATCATGAGGCGAGGTTGACGAGCCCCCGAGCGTTCGATGAGTTTACCGACGATACCTCCCCATGGAGCAGAACGGATACCAATTCGGGGTGATCGGGGCAACGCTCGACCGATCGCCAGAGCTAGAGCGAGTCGTAGACTCTGGGTAAAGCGACAACAAAGGGCAAGCACTCGGGGATCGGACGAGACAGAATTATTGGAGAAACGGAACTATTATTAACCCAAGATTAAAAAAATGCGTAGCTTATAATATCAGGGGTAAAATCGGCATAGATGCTCGATATTCCAGGAGTTGGGGATGCGTTGTCCATCTTCCCGAATCAACCGATAGGAGCCTGGCTGAGTCACCTCCGAGATAAGACAGCCGGTAATTCACACAACCACCGACCGCCATACTTGTTGAGAGGGTCAAAAACCCTAGCCTTCAAACCTTAGAGAATCATGCCATTGGCTTGTTCACATTGACCATTCGCCCGTGGATGCGCTAACGATGCGTATTTCACCTTAATGCACCAGTCTTCGCAAAATTCTTAGAAATCATTTTCGGTGAATTGTGTCCCGAGATCGGTGATGATTTGATTGGGGACGTCGAATCGATGTATAATTCCTTGAATGAATTCCACAGCCTTCTTCACGGTGTAGGTCTTGAGCAGTGTAACTTCGATCCACTTGGTGAACTTGTCAACGGCGACGAGTAGGCGATCATAACCCTATGGAGCTTTCTGAAATGGGCCGACCATGTCGAGCCCCCAGCATGTAAATGACCATGAGGGTGAAATTGTCTAAAGTGCTTGCGCAGGAGATGATTTTGCTTGGCAAAGAACTGACACCCTTGACATCTTCTAACAAGTAATTTGGTATCTTCGTTAGCAGTCGGCCAGTAAAAACCCAACCGGAACACCTTTCCCATAAGAGTCCTGGCTCTAGCATGATTTCTGCACATTCCTGAGTGCACCTCCTTCAAGATGTCAGACCATTCAGATCGGCTAACGCATTTCCAGAGCACCCGGGTTGATGTGGCTCGTTTATACAGTGCTGACCACGACGACATATTGTTTACTTCGTCGGGCGAGATGAATGGCTAAGTCCTTATCTTCAGGCAATTTGGTGGTGAGAATAAAATCAATGAGGGGTCGACGCCAATCTTCTTCATCGTCGGTAATGACCATGATGGATGGCTTCTCCTTGTCATCCAAGGATTCTGCTTCTTCAATCTGGACCGACGGTTTCTAGAGTTCTTAGATAAATACCCCACTGGGTAATGTGGCTTTGGAAGATCCCATCTTGGCGAGGCAGTCGGTGGCCGAGTTCTCGTCTCTAGGGACGTGGTGAAACTCAAGGCCAAATAACTTTCCTTCTAGTTTTTGTACTTCTTGATAATAGGCATCCATCTTCTCGTTGGTACATGACCAGTCTTTATTTACTTGGCTGATAGCCAGTTTGGAATCTCCATAAACCATAAGCCGCTTAACCCCGAGGCAAACAGTAATACGCAGGCCGTTAACGAGTGCCTCGTATTCGGCTATATTATTTGATGCTTTAAACAAGAGTTGCAGGACATATTTCAAGCGTTCGCTTTGGGGGGAAATTAGGAGAACCCCTACACCGGCTCCATCAATGCTGAGGGAACCATCAAAATATATAACCCAATGTTCTGGGGTCTCAGCTATCGGCGGGAGTTGGATTTTCGTCCACTCAGCGATGAAGTCAGCGAGAGTTTGAGATTTGATGGCCGTTCGGGGCTAGAAGTCGAGGGCGTATTCACCCAATTCAATAGTCCATTTAACAATCCGACCAGTGACATCTTGATTATGGAGGATTTCCTCGAGTGGATATTCTGTAATAATGTCCATCGGGTGGGCCTAGAAATAATGCTTGAGCTTCCGGGTGGTGATGAGTACGGCGTATAGCAGCTTCTGGATCTGAGGATATCAGACCTTCGATGATCCGAGTACTTCCGATATGAAATATACTGGGCGTTGCGCTGGGTAGGTGTGTAGGACCGAAAAGGCGACCAGAGGGGGGGTGAATGGGCGCAAATTAAAAACACAGTAGAAAATACAAATACCCCCAAAGCTTCTAACAACGAGAATATCAGCCTTTCAAGTGACTTAAGAAAGCTCAGCACAAGATTGTGCAATAAAGATCACACCAGGCAAGCTGATATCTCAAAACCTCCTCAAAAGCACCCTTCAAGAATAG
>KE370773.1:1572277-1587244 GCA_000418225.1 Zizania latifolia
CGCTGCGAATTTTATTTGCGCCCATTCACCCCCCTCTGGTCGCTAGTTTTGATCCAACATCGGGGCACCGTGACTTTGGTCATATTGCTCCCGACGATGCATTTCGCCATGTTCGTGATCCCTACAGTGGCGAGAGATAATATTGTGGGCGTCACACACTTGGTTGACAATTTCCCAGGCATCATCCGAATAGGAGCTTCCCTGACGTTCAGTCAGTTGGGAGCACTGTGAAGGACCGGATGGTCAGGCGGCATTTTGGTCGGTGGAGCACGAGCAGTCGGGTGAGGCCAAATCAACAATTTGGGCGGCAGCGGCCTGTGTCATCGCCTGGGCCCTCTGGAGTTCTGGAGTCTCGAGGAGGGCGGAGAGTGCCCTTTCAATGACGACCAGATTCGCCGTCGATGTACAATATACGGTGTGATCCTCAAAGTCCACCGTGAAACCTTCTTGATTATTCTGCCAAGAGCCTTCAACCATGGGGGCCTTGCCCCAGCGAATGGAGCTGCCGGCGTTTTGCTGCCGGCGTTCTCGACGATGGCTGCTAGACTTGACAGCATTGGTAGTAAGCTCATCGTTAGAAACGACGGCCGTCATCATCATGATGGAGCTTGGTGGTGGAGTCGGTGATCTGGTCGGCGTGCTTCTCTTCTTGGATCGTGCCGAGACAACCTTGGTAAATTGGCGTCGCTGGACCATACGTCCATTCAGGGTAGAGAAAATGACGTAGTCGGTGGGAGAGTCGTCGGAGATCATTCGGTGGGAGTTTGGTGGGGTTGGACATTCGGGTGTTGGGATTACTCGGTTGCAAGGGCGAGTCGGCCCCCGGGTGATGGAGGGAGTCGGCTGCACAGCGGGCGGCCACGGCGTCTTCGCCCGGCTAGCGGCGGAGTCAGACAAGACGAGCTGGCACATGGTGTCGCCAACGAAGGAGAGGCTCCCAAAGGTGATGACAGAGCCGACATGGACCTTGGTGTTGAAGTTGCAAATGATGGCCATAGGATCCGAATGAGAAAATAATAGAAACCTCCCTATCTGGCGCGCCAACTGTCATTACTTGGAACGGCAGTCCTCCGACGAGGTTACTCACGGAGGTAGATTGATTTAGTTTGGTGTAGTATCTATGTTTGCGATCCTATGGTTGTCTCGAAAACTAAGAGCGACAGATAAAATTTAGATAGGTTCGGACCTTCCTGAGGATAATAACCCTAGTCCTGTGTGATGGAGTATGCGCAGACGAGTATAATTACAGAGTTCTCGCACGCGTAAGTTGTATGAAAGTCTAAGTGTCCTCTCGAGGGAGGTACCCCTGACCTCTTTATATATCCTAGGGGTCGGGGGTTACCGTTTAGGCTTTAACTCCCTCAATTAAGTTCCTTTACAGTAGGCAAATCGCTAAGAATCGTTGGCTAATAACCACGACATTATTTGCTACCTTTACTAGTTATTCAAGACCGACTGTTACGTCCTTAAGTTATTGCCAGCGATTCAGTGTGTAGGCCTGCTGTCGCCTCCGCCTCTCGAGTCCTCGTACTTGGGATATTTCCCGAGTCCTCAACTCGGGGCGTCATCTGAGCTTCCCTTTACATCTCGTTGACTGTTTTGCTGTCGATCACCGGTCCGACCTCTTTTGAGGTCGTCTTCAGTGTCTTGTCTTCTGACACCTTGTTCTGTCCGACCGCCCCAAGACAACTCGAGGGTACCCGGGGTCATCCCCCGACACCACGAGTATACGGTGTCCACAGGTAACGGATATGGGCATGGGTTTTTACCCGTCGGGTAAACGGGTACGGGTACGGGTATGGGTATGCACTACCCGTACCCGCCATACCTGATTGCCACGATCTTAGGAAAACGAGTACCTAATCACGAGGATCCTCCAGAATCTTTTCGAGTGCTGGTTCGAGAACTACGATCTTTGGCTCTAGAACTGAATCATTTCCTTGTATCTGAGAAGAACTTCCAGGTTAATAGGGAAGAAGTTTGATCGGAATAAATATAAATTCTTTTCTTATTTCTATTTTATGATTGACTAATATAAACATCAACAACTTCAAATTGGACTCGTTTCCCCTCAACAAATAAAGGCTTGGGCTAACAAAATATTACCTAATGGGGAAGTCATTGGCGAAGTAACAAGGCCCTCTACTTTTCATTATAAAACCGATAAACCAGAAAAAGATGGATTGTTTTGCGAAAAAATCTTTGGACCCATAAAAAGCGGAATTTGTGCTTGTGGAAATTCTCGAGCGAGCGGAGTTGAAAACGAAGACGAAAGATTTTGCCAAAAATGCGGAGTAGAATTTGTGGATTCTCGGATACGAAGATATTAAATGGGATATATCAAACTCGCATGTCCCGTGACTCATGTATGGTATTTGAAAGGTCTTCCTAGTTATATCGCGAATCTTTTAGATAAACCCCTTAAGAAATTGGAGGGCCTAGTATACGTGAATTGATTACAATTAAACTCGGCTCAATTAGATCTTGATTAGATCAGGAGACTTGACAAATTGGGATTTCTCTATTCTATATATCCGGAATATATAAAGGTATAATACAATAAATAAATACAAATATAGTATTATCATATGATGATGGAATCAAATACGCAGTATTTACAAGAAAAAAGTTACGTTTATCGAAAAAGAATCACTAAAACAGAAATAAAGCATTGAGTTAAACTCTTCTTTGTAGCCTGCACTGTACCCAAATCGCCGCGCCGCTGCGACGTGGAAGCGGCAACGAGAGCGAGCTCGGGTGGGGCCCAGGCCCCAGCCACGACGCGGCCGGTTTCGCCGTTTCGGCGACGCAGGAGCAGGGTCCCCATCAGCCTTCGTCTCGTCGCGCAGGGGAAATCACAGCCTCTCGCGCGCCGCAGGTGACGTGAGGCCGGCCGCGGTTGGGCTGGATGACCACGACCCGGCCATGGCCGCAGCTGGCGGCGACACCTCACCGTGCTGATCCACACAACGGACGCTGACGCACGCGCGCCGACGGATAGGATAGGACTGGATTGATTGTATTCTTGCTTTAAATTGAATAGATCTTTTATTTTTATTTCATCTTAGTGTATAACCGAGTAACCGACTTTACAGGTTACGTGTCATTCGTATACACATGGGAAAAAAATATAAAGTTTACCTAGATTTGATTATGGCCCAGTGGACAGTGGCCCGTCTCGCGGAAGCGTGTAGACGTTTTCCCCCCACGTGATCAAACAAACTCAGTTATTTTTTCGACGAAAACAAATTCAGCTATTATTACTGGACAAAATGGCACGGCTGCTGCCGCCATTTTGCGGTGTATTTTGCTGGTTCACTGGGTGCGCAGAATGATGATTTATCTGACTGCAAATCTACTGCAGCTTTCTTTCTTTTATCAGTGGGCTTGTAAGATTACGGAGGCAAGTTGACGTTCGTTCATTTACTCCCATTTTGGATCAAGGATTATAAACTTTGTTTTCGTGTGGGCTTTTCGTCGGCATCATCTCAAGTGTTGTTGTGGACAAATGCAGTGTGCTGCTCGACGTAAGCTTGTTAATTTTAATTTTATTCTATGTTTATTTTAGTTTAGCTTTTAGAACATAATTTTCTGTTATCAGATACAGTGGTAAAAACACAAAGACAGGACACACCCTCTACAGTTTGGCCAGGCCCTAGCCCCTTGGCTAGCACCGTCTCGCACCCCCGCCTGACGTCCCTATCCAATGCCACCCTACGTCCTGTTTGGTGCCGTCTTGTCTCCCCCTCCCCACTTTGTTGCTCCATGCGACGTTGCCCCGCTCTCTTGCTCAGTGCCGCCTCACGCTCTCGCCCACTCCTCTGTTTTGCTCGATGCTGCCCCGCGTCCCTGCCCGACGCCATTTGCCTCGACACGTTTCGCTGCTCTACCGAACGCCAGCCTAAGCCGATCATTCTTTTAGTTTTGACTAGCTCTGCTCTTGATTGGACCAAATATTAGTATGCCGTTTCAAAGTTTAATACAAATAATATAAATTTATTTATATAATATTCTTATTATATATATTACTATTAAATATTACGTATTTAATACTTTCATATCTCAAATATATATACACGCATGTATATAAATTGCATTGCTGAACTTGTGAAGCAGCGAAGTGGAGCCATATTACGCGCTAACCCAAAAGCACAAAACGTCTATTTTTACCGAGACGATAGCTTGGCCACGGTGGTCGACTGGTCGTCCCTGGCGGTTCCTCGCCCGGGCCCGGCTGCCCCCACGGAATTCCGATCCCCACGGAGGCACAGGTACACAACGCACAAGGACGGCATCTCCATTTATTTCGTCCACCCAACAAAAGGAAACTCGAAGGTCGAAGCGTACCAGCTTCATCAACCGATCCTGACGGAGTTAATCGAGACCCAACAAGTTCTCCCCCAAACTTGCAAGTTCACCTTCCCATCCCCAGCTCTCCTCCGATCATTGCCCACCCACCGGCCACCACCACCGAGCCCCCCGCCAGCCGTGCGAGCGCAGCTTTCCTATTTATAAGCCGCGGCCGCCCGTCGCTGCCTCCGAATGCTGGTCTGTCTTTCCTCGCCCCGTCGCCTGGAATCTCTCCCTTTCTATCTTGTTCGGCGACGGACCGGCTCCTGAAATCTCTCTGTGTCCCTAGAAATTTCTGAGCGTGTCTTCCCGTCTTTCTTCTCCATGTTTCTTGGTTCCTGAGCCTTCGTCGGTCTTGCGGGTGGTCAAAGGTTGGATTTTGGAGACCAAACCTACTCGCGTCTTGCTGCGCAAAGGTTGAATTTTTGAGCCATTTTGGGGGGCTTTCTTTGCGGTGCTTGGTTGCTTGGGGACCTATTGAGCTGGAGGCTGGATTTCGGGAGGAGTTTTGGCTGTTTTTCGCTGAGATTTGGTGGGAACGGACATGACGATCGATCTGTCGATGCCCGGGAGCTCCGGGCTCCTGGACGCCGCAGGGGGGAGGAAGCACATGAACTTCTTCAGCAACGGCTACGTGCTGGCGCTCACGGGCGTCGCAGGAATCGGCGGGTTCCTCTTTGGCTATGACACAGGTACAGCGGTGTATGTCTGCCTAGTGCTTATCATTTCTCTTCCAGTTTTTGCTTGAACGTTTGATGGTGTGTAGCCGCTGTCGATAAATTTCCCCTCGTAGGACATGATTTTTCGTTAGCTTTTGGGTTGCTGTATTTTCATATGGAAGCATTCGCATGGAGTTTGGTTGAATTTGTTATTTTGACGGAACGTCCTGGTCTCCTGGATGTTTCTTGTTAGGTCTTCATAAATGATATAGACAAATTTTGCCGTGGAACAGTGAAATGAACTTTATGAACAGTGGGCACTATTCAGATCATTAGTACGAACATTTTTTTGTTGACTTCTTGCTACGATCTCTACAGTGAGTGATTCATAAAAAAAAAAAATCTGTGGTGGAGCTGAAACTAATTGTAACTTCAGTGGAACAGTGTATAATTTCCTAAAAAACAAATGACTGTATGATAAATCTGTGTTCTTACCTAAGAAATCTATTCTATCAGGTGTCATATCTGGAGCTCTCTTGTATATTCGGGATGAATTCCCAGCGGTGAAAGACAATTACTTCTTACAGGTTCAATCTAATGTACCGATTACTGGTCACAAACCATATGGCACTCCTGCAGCAACTGATTTTGGTTCTTCCTTAGGAAACGATCGTTAGCATGGCATTGGTCGGAGCCATGCTTGGAGCAGCCGGAGGTGGTTGGATCAATGATGCATATGGCCGTAGGAAGTCTACTCTTGTTGCTGATGTGCTGTTTGCACTTGGCTCACTTGTCATGTGTGCTGCGGGTGGTCCGTACATGCTGATTCTTGGAAGGTTTTTTGTTGGATTGGGTGTGGGCATAGCATCGGTCACAGCTCCAGTTTACATCGCTGAAGCTGCTCCTTCAGAAATTAGGGGAGGTTTGGTGTCGACTAATGTGCTCATGATTACCGGTGGTCAATTCTTCTCCTACCTTATCAATCTTGGGTTTACTGAGGTAGACATTCAACCTGCACTTAATTAGCATTCTTTATTCCATTGTTCCTACACATTAGCTGTTTTCAGCTTATTAAGTCCTTCTGACATTCAACTACAAATGGATCCAGTTCAAGCTGGATAGTACTGCAGCTGAAAGAAACATGACTGTTAATTGCAACTATACGTATGAGCTCGCATCATTTCTTTAAACTTATCAAACTTGGCCACTTGGGGCTGTGCTCTTGCACAAGAACCATGAAAAAAAGCTGCACCTATTATGTTATGCAAAGGGGAACTCTCTTGATAAAGGTTTTCAACATCAATGGCAAGTTTATTCTAACCTTTTCCCTTTTTCATGTTTATACCTTTTGTGGTATTAACATTCGTGTTGGTGATAGTTAATTGAGTAGCACTTAAATTATCAATGAACAAGAGTTGGCTTTCCTGCCAGCAGCAATGGATGCATTACCAACAAGGTGTTGTTTGGTGCGTTGCAGTTCTAATGTTGTTTAAATGCTCAATCTTTCTTCTTTGGAATTTTTCTTTAGCATATACACCATTTCATTTAAAAAATCAAATTCCTGTATTTCTGTAAAATGCACATTTTACGTTGCTTAGTTCATCATATGATTTTGTGACTTCCACAGCCTATTCACTGATTTATTCTTGAAGTATTACTTCACTCAGCTGAGGATGAAAAATGATGAGACATTGAACTAAATAGTTTAGTCAAGTAAAAATTTCTAAAGCAATGGCCAACAGTATTTCAATTGTTACCTTGTGGCTCCTTGTAATTTGAGCTGGAGGTGTCATAAACTTGATATACAATAAAACTTGCATTGAATGAAAGCAATATAAAATGTCTGACAAACAAAGTTTCTTTAGAGTTATAGTGGAGATATTTGTAAGCTCTTAAGTCTTAATACATAAGTATTAGTTGCATGATATGCATGCTACATGTTATAGGTTCCTGGAACATGGCGCTGGATGCTTGGAGTTGCTGCTGTGCCAGCAGTTGTACAGTTTGTTCTGATGCTTTTTCTGCCAGAATCTCCCCGTTGGCTTTACTGGAAGGTTACTGACATTTGAGGTTTTGATTCAGTATATATTATCTCCTTTGATCGACATTTTGTTCTTACATTATTTTTTCTTTACAGGATGAGAAGGCAAAAGCAATTTCTGTGCTGGAGAAGATTTATGACTCTGACCGTTTAGAGGAAGAGGTAGAGCTTCTTGCTTCATCTTCGGTGCATGAATTCCAGTCTGGCTGTACTGGGAGCTATTTGGACATTTTCAAGTCAAAGGAACTAAGGCTAGCATTTTATGCTGGAGCTGGTCTTCAGGTATGTTTATCATCCGAACTGTGCTACGCATACCACATGCAGGATTTGATTTATGTATCCTATTGGCAATTGCATGGAGTCTCCCCTAACACATGCTAATCTGCGCAGGCCTTCCAGCAATTTACTGGTATCAACACCGTCATGTACTACAGCCCAACAATTGTCCAGATGGCCGGGTTTACCTCCAACAGGTTGGCCTTGCTCCTCTCCCTCGTTGTCGCTGGTATGAACGCTGCTGGGACCATCGTTGGGATCTACCTCATTGACCGCTGTGGCCGCCGTCGCCTGGCACTAACAAGCTTGGCTGGTGTTGTGGTCTCCTTGGTCATTCTTGCCATGGCCTTCATACTGCAGTCATCATCCAGCCTCTGTTTGAACACACTAAACAGCACCTGCCAAGGGGCATTAGGATGGTTCGCAGTGGCGGGACTTGCTCTATACATCGCCTTCTTTTCCCCAGGCATGGGGCCAGTCCCATGGGCTGTTAACTCTGAGATATACCCTGAGGCATACCGTGGAATATGTGGTGGCATGTCAGCCACTGTCAACTGGGTGTCAAACTTGATTGTTGCGCAGACATTCCTCTCGATCGTTGGGTGGGTTGGGACTGGCCTGACCTTCCTGATAATTGCTGGAATAGCGGTGCTGGCCTTCATCTTCGTGGCTTTGTATGTGCCGGAGACAAAAGGACTCGGCTTTGAGCAAGTTGAGCTCCTATGGAAGGAGAGGGCATGGGGAAACCAGGGCAATTACCAGAGCCTTTCGGTTGCTGCAGCATAGAGCATCTGCAAGCTCCCATCCTGCTCGCTGGCAATGGTGGCGGCGGCATGGCACCCTTTTTAAGATGGCTGCGCCGTTCTCATGTTCACCGGCTGCATCTAGCTAGGAAGGTTTTAAAAATCTGGATGCAGATCAAGGTTTATTGTGTGGTAACGTCTATACCATTGTTCCGGTCACCTGGTTGTATGTATTATCATGGTGGATAAGTTCAGCATTGAGTGAAGAATCAGGCTGTGTGTTGATGTCGAATCTAGTACCTGGAAAGGATTGTACCAGCCATACGGGTTGTGTGTTGCAGACACAAGTGTACATTTTCCAGTTTCCGGTGTTAGATTTGCTGGAGAGACAGAATTAAATTGTTATGCAAAGAATGGGAAATGTAAATTATCACCAAAAATATTGCCTTTTTATATTCTTGTGCAAAGTGATCAAGTGAATTGCTCTGTACAAACATCAGGTGTTTCTGAATTCTGACTTGGCAGACCTTCGATTTTAGTACTGACGGAACTGAAGAATGTGTAGAGCGGTAGTGAAGGAATGTTATTTTCACAGATAATTCAGACAAAGAACATAAGCAGGAGGCACCCAGATTTTTATAACCTACCACGAAACTCAGAATCATCAGTTCTATAAATCCCTAGGTGATCATCAGCAACCATACACTACAATGAATCGGTTAAAGATGAATATTTTTATTTACCTGCTCACAGGAAGCCTAGCTCAAGAATTGTTATTGGTTTGTTAAGCACACCATCGATCATCAGAAGCGGCCTCTTGAACTGATGCTACATTGAAGATGATTCACCATAAATCAATCTAGCAAAGAGCAAAATTATTGGTGTTATTATATGCATTAGGATCCTCCAGGAGCATTTCCCACCACCGGGCCACAAACAAGTGATACGAGAGATCATCACGTTAGACCGGCACGGGATCATCTGACGTCGGAGTCGCGATCGGCTAGGATCCGACGGAGCCCACCACTGTCCGTTCTGCCCTACACCGGCCGCTGTCCTGTCCGCCGCCGCCCCGCCCCGGCCGCCAGCCGCCGCCCTGCTCAGCCCACAGGCCCGCCTGACCTTCGCTCCGCCGCTGGCCGCCGCTCCGCCCTGCTCCGGCCACCGCCCCGCCTTGCTTCAGCCGCCGCGAAGCCCCGTCCGACTGCCGCCGCCGCGAAACCCCGTCCCGACTTGCGCGTCGTCGGATCATAGCCAAGATCACGACTTCCTTTTGATCCCGTTCCGTTTTCTTCACGACCGCGATAATCTGAGGACAGGCCGAACCACCAAACGCGCGCTGGAGCCCGCCGGGCGCGTCCACGGGAAGGAGGAGCAGGTGGGTGATCGGGGAGGGAGAGGAAAGGTGTTCCCGTGGTGGCTTTGTCCGTCGTCGTCTAACACAGGAGTGAAAGAAGCACGCACCTCGCTGCTCCGGCAATGCATGGAGAGAGAGAGAGAGAGAGATGGTGCTGCGGACTTGGACGCTCTCGGCTCTCGCCTCTCTGCTCCTCACGGGAAAATTGTACAGAGCTGTTCAGAATTTCGCACCGAGGCGATCGCCGATCGAGGAGTAAAATGGAAAAGAAATGAGGTGCTCGCTCCGAAACGAGAAAAATGGCACAGATGTTCGAGGAGAAGCAGTGCAAAAGACTGAACTCTCGACGGGTTGCGAGCAACACTCTGTTTGCAATTGCGAACTTGAGATACATGTTGATGCAGCCAGGTTAAAAGAAACTACTACTACTACATTTGCTCCAAGCTCTGGCTCAGGGTGATCAGTTTGACCATCAGCAAGTCCAGCAGAACGGGTTGTGCGCCTTGAACGCGTCCACGACGCCGGCTATGGAGCCTGCGGAGGCGGCGACGGACACGGCGAGGCACCCGACGCTGAGCGCCTGGAGGGACAGCCACCGCGCGCTCCCCCGCGGCTCCCGGCGCTGCGCGATGTACATCTCCACGGGGAAGTAGACGGTGAGCGGCCAGAACGAGGCCGCCCCGATGAGTCCCATCACGGAGCCGAAGAACGGCAGCAGCGAGGACGTCGCCGTGGTCACGCACACGAACGCCGTCCGCCACACCAGACGGAGCGGGCTCACGGCGAGCGACAGACGCCCCACGCGGAGGACCACCCTCTTCTCGCCGAGCGGCGCGCTTCCGGGCCACGCCGCGGCGGAGGCGTGGCGCTCGAGGAAGACGAAGAGCGGCTGGGCGACCACCTGGTACGTGCCGACGAGGTGCACCACGACGGCGAAGTTGGCCACGTCGAGCAGCCAGAATGGCTCGAAGAACCCGAAGCCCGTGAGGAGGTTGTCCGGCGACTCGTCGCCGAACGCCGCGTACCCAATGCACCCGCAAAGCAGGTAGACCACCGTCGTCGTTGCCACGCTCACCGCCGTCGCCTTCTTCATCACCTTAATCTCCGTCGACGGCGCCACCGCCTTCAACGTGTCCTAACGGAACAAACAACATAGCAAACAGATCACAAACTAAGCAACCAAGATGCATGGCGCCATGGCGCCATGGCAAAGATCAAACAGAGCGAACGGGTTGTCCAGGTGAATGATGACTTGCTTGGATCTCGAGCAGGACGACCGAGAAGCCGTAGGCGAACGCGATGTTCCCTAAGGCCTGGAGGCTACGCCAAACCTTCTGCATCAAGGTGACACCCCCGTCGGCGCCGGCGCCGACCAAGATGCCCGTGATGTTGCCCTTGACTCCCCTGTTCGCTGCAAACTCAATCTCGCAAATGTGAGCACGCGAAATTACAACAAATCTGTCTCTACGCTTCGACGAGGCTTCACTTACAGATGACCTGCGCGACGCCGAGGGAGATGCCAATGGCGGAGTAGGAGAAGGACATGACGGAGGCGACGATGGAGAGCCACCCAATCTTGTCCATGTCGGGGATCTGCGAGAACACGATCTGCAAGGCGCCGTAGATCAGCATGTACGGGCGGCTCGAGCCGCCGCAGGCCTCCCTCTGCTCGCGCCCTCTCTCGTGGAAGCAGCCCGCCCTCTTGATCGCCCTGCTCGCCGCGCACAAGAAAGAAGACGAAAGCGTAAAGATTTGCAGGACACGGGCTGCGGCGGCGGAGAGGCCATCATGGTGGAGAGTGGGAGAGAGAGAGAGACGGAAGCGGTTCGGTTTACTACAGCATGCTGATGGAGGAGCCGATGGTGATGCCGACGCAGATGCCAAACAAGTTGGCGAGCTGCAACACGCCGCAGAGCTTCACCATGTTCCCGCCGAGGATGGCGCGGACGGCGTCCATGTAGGTGCGGTTGCGCGGCCCGGAGACGGGGTCGCCGGAGCGGTAGCACTCGGCGAGGAGCGCGGAGGTGTAGTAGATGACGGCGCCGAAGAGCATCATCACGGCGGGGCCGCCCACCCATCCCAGCTGCGCGATCCCCCACGCCAGCGACAGCACGCCGGAGCCGATCACCGCCGTGATGATGTGCGCGCTGGCCGTCCACACGGTCCCCGTGCGCTGCGGCCGGCCGTCGTCGTCGTCGTCGACCCGCTTGGACAGCTCCATGTGGCTACGACCGCCGCTGCGCTCGACGTCGCCCGCCGCTTGCTCCCCGTGTCTGCCGGTGCTGGACATGGCCGGCGATGCTGCCGATGAAATGGTAAGCTCGATGAGAATCAGTACGGAATGAGATTGGTGGATTCATCCATGGGGATTTAAGAGCTCGAGACTTGCACCCTGAAAGCGATTGGTACTAGGTGGTCCGGTGGTCGGTGGAAGCAAGCAGTAAAAGCTATCGTAATATGCAGCCATGTTGCCATATTTGGACACACAAAAGTTGGCACTATTTAAGAACATGGCACCAAACTTAATCAAAATTTGCTAAAGTACAACACGTGTGAGGAAACAAACAAATACTATTTGCGTTTATCCACAGATATTGCCATACAACTACTTGTTTTGGACTTGTGAATTATGAAATTATCCGAGCAGCTTGCAAATGGAGTACTCTTGGAAGTCGATCGAATATTTTCTAAGAAAAATAGTATGTTGTAGACTGTCGTACTTGGCAACATAACACATTATCTCTTGGAAGTCGACCAAATATTTTTTTTAAAGAGGAAAACACATTTTGGTGTAGCTAGTAGAACCATAAATCGTCATAATTGGCAACACAATTAATATTGGAGCTATAAAGTAAAGTGACGGGAACTCAATAAAGTGACGGGAACTCAATAAAGAGGAAAACACATTTTGGTGTAGCTACCAAAAGTGACGGGAACTCAATAAAGCATACAATGTGAAAGGGCCAAGGGGTCAAAATTCAAAAACCAACACTTGTTGGCTCCCAATTACCTGAGATAATTTCAAATGTAGCCCAGTCTTAACTCTTACTAGTTACTACACACTATTGTGACGAATCCACATGGTGCATCGGGGGCATTGAAACCTCCTGCCGATTGGGCGTCACGCTCCGCGCGCTCACGCTATTCGCCGTCAGATCGACTCACATGGACGGCCCTGATTCAGCCGCGAGCCCGCACCGTCAGGCGGCGGACTCCATCCAACCCTTGCGACCCCGCAGGCCCAGGAAAACGCTAGCCACGCGCCCCTCCTGCACGCGCTCGGGAGGGGTGAGTTTTGCTTTATGGGATGTGGGCCTATACTTTTGGGTACGTTTAGCTGGTAAATAAAAAAACAGCCAAACAAGTTTGTTTTATTTTATATAATTATATGTGTGTTTGTTTTATCTTACATGTGTATATAGATCAAACTTAGACTACATCGATTGACTGGAGAGGCAATGAATAAGCTTGCGAGTTGAGAGGCGGGAGGCTAAGCTCGAGTGACAGGGCATACTCGGGCGATGGAGCCAAGCTTGGGCGGCAACGGATGGAGCTTAGATGAATACGCTTACAACATGATTAACGAAATGACTGAACAAATATGGCTCATCGTATCTGTCTAATGAAAAAACGAGATTCATCGTATCCGATCTTTATCAAATAGAAGATAAGACAACCTTATCCTACTAAACGACCCCATGATACATGGAGTTCCAGTACATGTATAGGCAATATTGTTCTATGTTCCTTACATGTGCAGTGTGGGTTTAGTCGCTGTTGTGTTCATGGCATTTATTTTGTGTTGTAGTTGTGTGTTCGAAACAACTAGGCAGTTTGCTTTTCCGTCTCTAGCACAGCGCCACCGCCACATCTTGGCAGGTTTCGCTTCAGCGGTTGGAGTTCTGAGTGCATCATATGAAAAGGGTACCACATATTCATGGTGAATTGGCTGTGGTCTACTAGATATCGTCATCCATTTGGACCATACTCAAATTCCAGATCAGTCAAATCCTTAAGGACGGTAACATGATATAATGATGCTATTTCGTTTTTCTAAAATGAATTAAACATTTTTATGCATTCGTATCAAGACATCGATAGAATACACATGACATATTCATGCATCATAGCGATACATCAATATAGAAAAATCTAGTCATATACCCTCTATTTAAATAAAAATTAATGATTTATCCTCTTAGCCTATATGTCATTGACATGAGATGACCTCACATATCAGTGAGATGTGGAGGATAAAACTTTAATTTCTCATCTAATGGAAGGGCATATGATCCAATCTCCCATTAATATAACATATGTACTTATCCATGCCCTCTATGGTTTGTACAAAGCTATGCCCTCCATTGCTTCTTCACTCTTTTTTGTCAATTATGGTTAGGAGCATAGCATGGGTACTTATTTATCTAATTAACTGTTATAGTCTATTTGGCTACATATCTAAAAATGTTGATATTAAGTAGGGGTGGAGACAGAGGTGGAGCGGCTAGGACTTTTAGCCTCACCATTAGCTTCTTATTGATATAAAAATCGATATAAATTAGTATGAAAATATCAAAAATATTAATAGTTAGATCAGCTCTAAGCATGATATATTTTTGACTCTGCTCCTGATATTATGCACAATGAACATAAGTGATATTTTACCCACGTAAAATTTGCTTCCTTTAGTTGTTACGTACTTGCATGAAATATTTATTTATACTAACATATCTATACTACTTTAAAAGTAACTAGTGGTGGTAGCAGTGAATCTGTCACCACCATAATCCTTCTCATTGACACGTGGGTCTTCATTGTCATTGACACGTGGTGGCATGATGCTTTTTTATTATTATAAATTTTTTCCTTTGCAACGCATAGACACTCAACTAGTATTTTTAAATGCTTGTAGAGAAGTACCTTAACAAGTGAACTTCAGAGCCAATGATCTATATCCTGTGACTTGGGGCAGAGTGATTGGCTACCTTGTCATGTTAGTCATTGGCTTGCTTTTAGGCCACTATGTAATGTTGTATAGCATTTGCTTAGATATGGCACCCACCCTGTTGGCGTAATACAGAACAACGCAACAGGTTTCAATATTTAGAATCTCGAAGGGTTCAAAGTGTTTATAGGGGTTCAAACAGCCTGAGGTCTCCGAAGCGGATTACAGCCTTCGAACGTGAGTTGTATTGATTAACACTTCTAGTGTTCGATCCCTCCTCCCTGCAAGGGGGAGGGTATTTATAGGCACGGTGACAACAGGGTAATACTAGTTTACCCTCTACGCACAACCGACTATTACAGTGTTGCACGGTGAATTACATAGGAGCAATCTGGTAACACTCCGTGTGAACATGGTAAAGCACACGTCTTGTCGGAGGAGACGGAAAACCCATGGTTTCGACGTCACCTCCGAGTGGTTTCGAGCCTCGCAGCCCTCTCGTCGTAGGGGGTCTTCGTCATCTCAAGCGGCTCTAAACCGTCAGCCTGCAGAGGGCTTCACGGCGACTCTCACCGAAGTGTTGTCTTCAGTGTTCG
>KE370773.1:1590675-1602794 GCA_000418225.1 Zizania latifolia
GGACTTGGGTTTTGCTTAGATTATTCTGCCTTTGTAGTTTCGCCGTAGATCGGTTTGTAGAACCCCAAACTTTGAGTTCTTCAGATTAATATCAGCAATCCAGATTGCGTTTACCTTGTTCTTGCAAAGTTCTTCGATTGATTTGCAGGATCAAAACCTTCATGGTGAGGTCGACTACGTGAGAGCGTGGTTGATAACGACTAGACGAGAGGGTGTAGCGATTGCAAGGTTCCGATTGCTGACCGGAAGCCTTAAAACGTCAACGTCCACTCGTCGCCTCAATCGAACCTATCGAAAGATCAGGCCACAAATCGCACCCTGGTGCACATCAGGCTTCATCTTGGGTATCTTCAGACCGCCGCCCGCATCACGGAGAAGACCTTGGTGGGCTTCGCTACGATGGCGGGAAGGGTAGCGGGCTAGGGGGTACTCCAGCTTCTTCACGATGTCGGCTGCCAGCACCTTGCCGCAGCGACCTCCGTGGTGAAGGTCTACTCCGGAGGTAGTCAAGGACTGGCGCGTGCTCCAAGAGCCTTGGAAGGCTCAAGCGAGGGGTGCGGCCCTCGAGCTTCAGCAAGCCACTCACCGCCGACACACGGAGCAGCATACTCCGCCCATAGCCTCGAACCCTCCTCCTCCGAAGGTGTAGACCTTAGGCTTCCCTGTAATACTCGACATATTACTTCAATGTAATTTGAACAGGTTATTAATGAAATGCGGGGGCGTTTTGAAGTTGCTCAGGATCAAGCTGTGAATGCCGATATTGATGTTGAGATACTCGAAGCCTTGGAGGCACTTCATCATCAATGGGTAGTTTACGAAGTAGCTAGGTCCGAAGGCCAACCATGATTTAAAATACCGCGAGGCCCTGCTAGCGAGGTCTTAACTGAAGTCGCTCGTGAACTGTTAGCACCTATAAAGATAGAGCCCTTTCACAGTCCGTCATCTTCCCCGACTTAGCTGGATTCGATGAAGTCATCCCCGAAGCCAGAGGAGCTCAGCCCCTGAGAGCGCTAGAGGTAATTAACGACGAGGTGCTCGATTTTTTGGCCTTTGACTTGTGTCCTCCCGTGACTCAGACCTGAGCCGACCTTCAAGAGGAGCAAAGGGTCTAGCGAGCGGCGAAGTGGGGTCATTCGCGCAGCGGCGAAGCCGCCTCAAGCCGAGGGGGCCCTCCTACAAAAAAGAGCAAGAAGAAGCGAGGGCCTACAATTTCAGTGAGGCGTGCCCGCTGGCTGTTAGGTTTTGATAGCGCCTTTTCATAATGTCCTTTTTTATCTGTAATCAAAGTGTACTTGTTGTATTTTGCATTTGTAATTCAAATTGCTCATGAATAAAAGTGCATGTTAACATGTTGTAGTATTCGAAGTATAACCCAGCCATTGTTATGTATCGAACTTATGCCGAAGCACACTCCGAATGCATGCGTAATCCTTGCTCCCCTCTTGCTCGTGGTGGGTATGAGCTTTGGTGAATACGCGGTACGAGCAATGTTAATGCGACGTAGATGGGCTTCGCGCATGGTTTGGAACCACGTAGGTGTAGGTGAACACTCGAAGTCGGGGCTTCGAGTCTTTGGTCGCTTTGGACTTTTGTGGATGCTTCGAGCTGTTCGCTTGGAATCCCTTGATTTTTATCGCTCCGAGCTTGAGGGCAGTTTGTAGCCATAATGGTGGAGCGGATTACACCGAATTTTTTAGGGTTCGTAATGGAGCCCGAAGTCAGTGCCGTTAACCATACCCGGGGAGCGACCCTCGAGCATTTGGCTTTGGACTTCACACTAGAGTGCGATGCACTCTTACGTGTGTTAGACTTTATTTGTCTCACACCGAGCCTGGGGCTTCGGGTAGCGGAAATGGGTATGCATACTACCTAACCATCGATGCCTTAGTATCGTAGTGATGCGTCCATCGCTATGACAATATGCTCGAGGGTAGGTTGAATACAAACCTTGTCCCCGGGGGATGTATATTACCTTGGTGCAAAAATTGCCCTTGGGGCGCTTTATTCGAAGAAACCTTCGCACCATTGCTTCGGCATAGAACTAAGCATAGTATCACTGAAGGTGCTCTGCGTGTCAGGTGTGCTTCAATTCTTCTCTTTGAGAGTGGACAGCCTAAACAGCCTGGTCGGCTTGAGCGAAGTACAACGAAGGGCCCTTCCCACTTGTTGTTCAATTTTCTATACGTAAGGATGCTTCAAAGAACTAGATGTCCAGACTATATAACGTTGGGCTTCACCTTGGAATTATACCATGCCTTCGTTTGGTCTTGGTACTTCATCAGGTTAGCTACAGCTCGAAGCCTTGTTTCTTCGACAAGCTCAAGCGAAGCCGATCGTTCGTTGTTATCCTCCGAGAGCAATGTCCGCAGCGAGCCCCCTTTAGCTCTGTAGGGGTTATTACTTTGTCGCCGAACAGTAGGCGAAAAGGGGTGAAGCCTATGGACCGAGCTTAGGTGGTTTGAATGGATCACAAAAATTTTGGCAATTCTTTGACTCATAGCCCCTTGACGAGGCCCACGATCTGACGGTTAAGGCCTGGCAAAATATTACCGTTGGGGTAAATTATTTTACACTAACAAGTCTCCAATGACAGTGATTGTGAAGCCCCTTCCGGAGGTATAAGTCAAGGAACGAAACCCCCTTTGGCTTGCTAAGAGCGAAGCCTCTGAAACCACCTATCACAAGGCTCCGAAACCGTGGTATTTCTGTCCCCTTTGATAAGACCTGAAGCCGGGTTCGTTCACACGGAGGGTTACTAAACTACCCCTATGTAAGATCACTGTTCACACTGTAATGGTTGGTTGTAAGTAGGGGGTAACTTCGTATTATCTCATGCAATTGCGCCTATAAATACCCCTCTCCTTGTAGGGTGGAGGGGGACCGCAAGATGTAAAGTATAAATCAAAGCTACTTCTGCTCGAAGGTTATTATTCATTCGGAGGCCTAGAGCACTGCTTGAACTCAAATATACACCTCGAACTATCTGAAGTTCTTGAACATTTAAACATGTTGCGTAGTTCGTTATTACGCCAACAGTTGGCGTCGTCCGTGGGGATCTTAGTCCAAAAACTAGATTCTTTACCACCAGCCTTCGGACCAAGCCTCCGAAGAAGAACAAGAGCATAGCCCCTACCCGGAGATCACCTCGGGTAGTGCTGGCCTCCGCACATTTGGAGGTTTCGTCTTCGGACGCTGTGAAGCGAACGAACTGCCCCAGCAGAAGGTGCTGTTCCTGGGGTTGAAGGGTCCGCCCCTGGCCTACAGCCTGAGGACCCAACCACGGGGGCGCTTGCGTCCAGACCGCCGCGAGGCGTGAACCCCCGAGAAGCTGGGCCTCCACCCTCGATTGCACTGCAAATAGATTATGTTCAATCACAAGACCCAGAGTCAGACTTCGGGCGAGGCGGAGCCCTGGAGAGTGAGCAGGCCTCCGAGCTGGCCTTGCTCCGAGCAGAAGTCATGAGGTGGAGGCAGAACACGGCCAGCTAGGTCCGCACTGCCAAAGATCCTCCGGTGCTGCCCGCCGCCATCGCCATTAGCGACCATGGTGATCAGAAACCCCAAGAACGAAGGCAGAACGCCTCCTTCGACGAAGGATCGCCTTTGCACCCAGATCTGCTGATGGTCCGCTTCCATTCGAAGTTCCGAGCCGCGAAGCTCCCCAAGTACTCCGTGGACTCTGATCTTGATGAGTTCGCCCGATCGTACGCCCTCGCCATCGAGGCCAGCGGAGGTGAAAGGGACACCATGGCGAAGTGTTTCCCTTTGGCCCTCGAAGGGATAGCCCTCCGTTGGTTTTGGTCAATGAAACCTGGCTCCATGAAATCCTAGGAATACTTGCGCAAGAAGTTCACCAATAACTTTCAAGGGACCTTCGTCGTCCCTATATCAACCGGAAGCCTATTCCAAGTAAAGCAGCAACCGTGGGAGACATTGAGACATTATTCACATATCGTACTTCAAAGGGATTTCCATCAGGAGAATTCCGAGAGACGAGAACCATCATGCTGATGCCCACGCTAAAGCGGCCGCCGGAGGTCAAGAGCTCCCTGAGGGAGCGTTTTATGAAGAAATTCAAGCCCCGTCAGCGTCTCGGCCGGGGAGTCAAGGTACTCTGCACGAACAATGACTGGTGGAGCCCCATAATGGCCATGTTACTTGACGAAGCCCCTGATCACGGCGGATCTGACTCCGCCAGGCTAAAGCATCGAATTCGCAATTATCATATTACTGGGGGCTTGTTATATAAGTCCGGGGTATGTACTCCGCTTCTACGTTGCATTTCTACGGCCGAAGGTCAAGAGCTGCTCCATGATATACACGAAGGTCTCTGCGGGAGTTATCTCGCCCCCCGAGCGTTAGCCGGTGAGACCCTTCGTCAATGATTGTATTGGCCCACTATTATGGCCGATGCCGAAGCCCTTGTCCGCACATATCAAGGCTGCCAGTGGATGGCTAGGCGAAGCCATCGACCACCGACCCCCCTGCAAGTTATCACGCCGGTATGGCCGTTAGCGCGGTGGGGAATGGACCTCATCGGGCCATTCCCGCATGCCAAAGGGAACTTAAAGTTCGCAGTGGTAGCTATCGAGTACTTCTCAAAATGGGTCGAAGCCGAGCCCCTTACTGCTATTCCTTCGAAGCATATCTAGAAATTTTTCTAGCAGAATATTATTTGCAGATTTGGAGTACCCAAGCATCTTACCGTCGACAACGGCACACAGTTCGATGCGGAGCCATTCAGGGAGTTTTGCGAATCCCTAGGAATCGAATTGTGCTTCGCTGCTGTTAGGCACCCACAATCCAACGGAGCTGTCGAACGGGCCAATGGTAATATTTTGGTAGGTCTCAATCGCCGGATCGTTGGCCTTGCCAAGGGACTGTGGGTCGAGGAACTGCCAAAAATTTTATGGTCCATACGAACCACTCAGTCATGGTCAACAGGCTTCACTCTGTTCAGGCTGTTGTTCAGTGATGAAGCCATGACCCCAACGGAGCTCAAGGGGGGGCTCGCTTCGCGCAATGCTGCCCGAATTCGACAATGAGCATGAAGTTTCGCTTGACTTATCTGAAGAGACATGCCTCCGAGCCGTGGTGAACCTGACGAAGTATCAAGCAAAGACGAAGACATGGTTTGATCCAAAGATGAAGCCAAATCCCTTTTTGCCAGGGCACTTGGTGCTCCGGGCTGTACTAGCTCCGGACAAGTTGAGTAACAAGTGGAAAGGTCCATATATCGTACTTCGCTCTAACAGGCCAGGATCATTTAGGCTCAGCACTCTAGAGGGGAAAGAATTGAAGCATAGTTAGCATGCAGAACACCTTTGGCGGTACTATGTCTGATTGTTCCTAGTAATATGCGAAGCTCCTTCAAATACACCTTCGACAAGGCCATTTCACAGTTAGGTGCTTCGCACCTATCATATTCCGCTACCCGATGCCACTGGCTCGGCACGAGACAAATTAAAGTCTAATCAATGTCTTCGAGGGCCTCCGCCCCTTGATCCACTGTTGCCGCGTCTGAGGTTCTGCATGCCAACGTACCCGATGCCAATGTACCATCTATAAATCTAGGTGTAGTGGTGACCTCTCATCGAAGGAGACGTTCTGCCTCCACTCTTGAGGTTCCTGGTCACCGTGGTCGCTCACGGTGACGATGGTCGGCGGTCTCGGAGGGTCTTCAGAGGCTTCTAGGATGCGCGTCTGATTGGCCGCGTTTTGTCACCACCTCACGACTTCCGCTTTCAGTAGACCCAGCTCGGAGGCCTACGCGACGTCGAAGGCTTCGCTTCCTCTGAAGTATCCTCCTAGATTCTGTGACCGTAGTCGGTTTGCAGCACCCTTGGGGGTGGTAGGGGGTTCATGCGCTGAGGCCCCGTCGCTCCTAACGTAATGGGCGCCGAGGGGGCCATCGCTGGGCCCATAGGCTTGGAGATGTTGTTCGCCAAAGAGGGGACCGAGGTGTGCTCCTCGGTCCTTAGGACGGTGTCAACCACTGGGAGGCTTGCGGTGTGCCCCATAGTCTCCGGAGCAATGTTCGCCGCAAGAAGGTCTACGGTGAGCTCTGTAGCCCCTGAAACAGTGCCCACTGCCGGGAGGCCCATTGGGTCTGGCAGGTCTTGTGTGCCAGTCCCGAGGAGGGGGTCCTCTAGACGCAACGAGGCCTGTGAGACTCGAAGGGACCTCCGAGTAGGAGCTACGCTTTTGCTTTTCTTCGAAGGGATGGTACGAAGGTTGGTGATAGAGAGGCTAGCTTAGAACTAGGATCCCTACGGACGATGCCTACTGTTGGTGTAATACAGAACTACGCAACATGTTTTAATATTTAGAACCTCGATGGGTTTAAAGTGTTTACAGGGGTTCGAACAATGCCCGAGACCTCTGAAGCAGATTACAGCCTTCGAACGTGAGTTGTATTGATTAACACTTCTAGTGTTCGATCCCCTCCTCCCTGCAAGGGGAGGGTATTTATAGGCACAGTGACAACGGTGTAATACTAATTTACCTCCTACGTATAACCGACTATTATAGTGTTACACGGTGAATTACATAGGGACAATCTGGTAACACTCCATGTGAACATGGTAAAGCACACGTCTTGTCGGAGGGGACGGGGAACTCATGGTTTTGACGTTACCTCCGAGCGGTTTCGAGCCTCGCAGCCCTCTCATCGCAGGGGGTCTTCGTCATCTCAAGAGGCTCCAAATCGTCAGCCTGTTGAGGGCTTCGCGGCGACTCTCGCCAAAGTGTTGTCTTTAGTGTTCGGAGGGGACTTCGCAATACTTGTTATTGTTGCCTTGTTTAGGGCGAAAGTATTTTCCCCCAACACACCTAATTTTAGGGGACGTTGCATTCATGCACCCACTATATTAATTCAATGTAAACGATGATTATACTCAATGCAGCAATGCTTTAAGATTGGCCGTTTAAATGATGATTATAAGTCAAAATGCATATAGCTAACAACATTACATGCTTACTGATAGGGCGTGCAACGCGCGCCTTCGCCTTTCGGTCTAGTACTAGTAGATTATTTGGAGAAATAACATTGGCTTGAGGAATTTTTTTCCCACATAGCCCTTGAAAACAAAGAATTTTATAAGATTTCTATGATTTTTTTCTAAAACCCCTCCTTTCTAAAGGAAGACTAAACATAAAGGACCCGTGGAAATTACACTACACTTATAGCTTCTGATATGCCAGACTCTTGTGTCAATCCTCCATATTTTCCTCCTCTAAGGATCTATTTGGCAGACCAAATTCTTGACTCATTCTACGTGAATGACTAAAATTCCAGCCCACCCACTATTAAGAATTCGATGCTTTTTTTAAATAATACATTTTAAAAAAAAATTCAAATTTGGTACGTGGATTTCAAAATTTGCAAAATTGACCTTCTGTCGGCACTTGGTGTGCCGATCTAGGTCGATTGGCCCTAGATCAACAAACCAGGCCTCTCAGCTAGATTGGCCGGTGGCCAGGTATCTGTCGGCATTTGATCTGCCGATCTAGGCTGTTCTGACCTAGATCGGCAGACCATTTGCCGATCTAGGCTGACCGGCCTAGATCGACATATGGTCTGCTGATCTAGGCCAACCAGCCTAGATCGACAGATCAAATGCCGACAGGGACCTATATTTTTTATAAATTCAATATTAAAAAATTTGACAAATTCAATATTAAAAAACCCTATTTTTTATATTATATATCCATAAAATTGTAGAATATTATGTGGAATTAGAGAAATTTGCAAACTTTCTCGTTCTCTATTTTGAAATGAGATTGCAATATCTATTTTGCAGGGAATCACACATCTGTAAACAAGCTCATAAAATGTGGTATTGAAGTGTAAGTGAAAGATATTCAAATTGTGAGTAGATATTGAATAGCATGCAGATAAGGAGGTTCTAATGCATATAGCACAATACCAGAAGCTGTTCGAAAGCAATCTAACAGAAAGTAGGTGGAATAACTAGTTCAACAGATTACAAATGGCATACTGGTAGTATGGATGTCAGGTCCTATTGATTTCTCCGTTGTCTTTCTTCCCTAGCGCGTCTGGCCTATTTTCTTTTCTCTCTGTCCCTGAGCTCTCGCTGCCTATGGTATACCCTCCGTTGCCTTTCCTCTTCATTGAATCTTGCACTCCTTACCCGCTCATCAGCTTCTCTTCTCCTTGTTTCGTACTCTGAGTGACTTTTTGTCTCTGTGATCCAACCATCCTCGTACGTAGGTAATGCTACATCTACTGACCGATGGAATGCACATCTCCTTACATTTTGCTGCCATAACGGACATAAAGGTAAGTGCTACGGTAGAAAATAGTGCGAAAATAAGCCATGATTTAGTTGTTATCTCTTACCATGAATTGGTCATATAGGTTGGGGCACACAAATTCTCTCCTTCCTCTTGATTCCCCTCCGAGCAAAGTCCTTAGCATGCAACGACTGCCACAGGCGCACGTAGGTCGTTGCTCCCACTCGGGGATTCCTAGAGGATTTGTCATCCAATTTGAACTAGCCGATGCTCTTCCTTGGTACTCCTCCGTGTGTACTCCTCCACAGTCTTGGCTTGTTGTATGGGCCCTCTGATGGAAATATGCCCAAGAGAATTCTGGGGGAACCGGAAGTTCTGGCTTGAGGCCAGAAGTTCCGGGTTTTGGAGCAACTGGAAGTTTCGGTGTGACCGGAAGTTCAGGGCCAGCCCCAGTTTTGGTTTCTGGAGGAACCAGAAGTTCCGGGCCTTCCTGAAAGATGAATTCTGGATGAACCAAAAGTTTTGGGTAGAACCAGAACTTCTAGGTCGAAATAAATTTGATACAGAATGTTATTTTCGGGAATTCTGGGTCTAAACCAGAACTTCTGGGCCAGACGAACAGATTAGATCTGTTAGGCTTTAATACTGATTAAAGGTCCATGAGAGGGCACTATATAAGGCGAGGAGGGGCGAGGACGAAAAGGCTATTATTGCTGTTGCCCCTACCATAACCCTAGCCGCTACCTCTCCTGGCTACACCAGTTGTGGCCGTCTCTCCGCTAATCTTCGGCGTGGTACTAGCATACCGGTGTGAGGTGATCCCGTCCCTGCACGTGTGGATACCGTGGAGGCACCGCTGCTACAGCGGTGCTGATCTTCTCGTGAAGATCGTAAGGATACATCGACTTCGCCGCCGACGATTGGACGAAACCGGGCGGAGTTGATCGAGGACGCGCTTCCCCAACTCTTCTTCCGCTGCACTAGCGCGTCTCGCGTTAGAGGTAACGATCCATGATCCGATTACTCGCATGGTTCCTGGGTTGAACGGGGTAGAAAAAGTTTTGTTTTAAGCTAGCGTAGCCTACCTGTTTCCAAGCAGTGGTATCTGAGCCTACGTGCGTAGTGTTCGATCTGGATCATACACATATATGTGATATGTGGTGAAAATAGATTAGATCTATTGCTCTTGCGTCGGATTTTCGGAACTTTCGGACTAAAATAATCCCGGTATAGAATGTCATTTTCGGAAGTTCCGGTTGGACCAAAAGTTCTAGGTTCGGAAGTTCCGGTTGGACCGGAAGTTTCGAGCAGAAATTAATTCCGTACAGAAGGTTACTTTCGGAAGTTTTAGGCCAAAATAAATTCGATGCAGAAGGGTGATTCCAGAAATTCCGGGCCTTGATCCGGAAGTTCTGAATCCAGTTTTAGTCACGAATAGATTCTACGCTTAACTCGTTTTTGCAGAGAATGTTGTGACTGGTAGGGCCTTGTGATGTATATGACGCACGCATGTAATTTTCATGGCCTACGTGTCATGGTTAATTACAGCCCAAGGCTGTTCTATTGTTGTACGACTTACGTGTCGACATGTGATGCTTTTTCTCATATAATTTATATAGTGCTATTATATGTAATAGACTAATACAAGATCATGGAGACCTGAAGAGTGATGACCTAAAGGCAGGAACCATGGAGATGAAGATCACCATGTGAGAAGGGCCATGCTATGTCACAGTTAATATGATTGTCTGTGATATTTACTTATGTTCCTATCATACTATTCTTTCATGTTCTGTGTGCGGTAGGCATCGTTACCATGTTAGAACAGTTTCTCTCAGAAAATTAAGAGTTATTGATGTCCTTTTCAATAGCTACACCTGCAAAGCTTTTGATCATTGTATGGTAGATCTGCCAAAGCGGAGTGCCATCTTTTATCTTAACTAGTTATGGTGGATGTCGGACATTCACAAGCATAGTAGTGGTTTGCTTAAGAAAGCTATCAAAACGGATTTGGGCTTTAGGGCATGGAGTTGGGCGTCGAGGCATGGATGTGATTAGCAAAGAGATGCTTACCTATGTCACTAATTTTCTAGCAGTGATGCCAAAGCTCACTAGAAGTTAGTTGAATATGGATCTTGTCCCACTACATGTCGCAAGAGGGAAAACGATTGTATATCATGTAGTGGAGTATCTTTTATTTGATAGAAGATTCACATAGCATAGTGCTGAAACTTTCATTTTGTTGTAGATCATGGCACCTACTGCTAGTAACACTTCCAGTTTTAATTTACGATCAATTCTTGAAAAAGAAAAGCTTTTTGGAACAAACTTTATTGATTGGCATAAAAACTTGAGAATTGTTCTTAAACAAGAGAAAAAAGAATATGTTCTAGAGGAGTCCCATCCTGATAAACCAGCTGATAATGCATATGCCGCGGATCGAAGGGCTTATGAGAAGCACGCCAACGATTCAATTGATGTTAACTGTCTTTTGCTTGCCTGTATGTCCTCTGAGCTTTAGAAGCAACATGAGAGAAGGGATGCCTACGATATGATCGTGGGACTCAAAGGCATATTTGAGAACTAAGCTCAGGCCAATAGGTACAACACATCAAAGTCCTTGTTTGCGTGCAGGTTGACAGAAGGTAGTCCAGTCAGTCCTCGTGTGATCAAGATGATTAGTTACATTGAGAGCCTAAAAAAATTAGTTTTCTCCTTAGCCAAGAGTTGGCTACGGATGTGATTCTCTAGTCGCTCCCTGCAAACTTTGAGTCGTTCATCTTGAACTTTTATATGAACAGCATGGTGAAAAGCATGGCTAAATTGCATGGGATACTAAAGACTGCTGAGGAAAGCATTAAGAAAAGCTCTAGTCATATGATGATGGTTCAGAAGGATAGCAAGAAGAGAAAACGCAAGGGCAAGGCTAAAGCTTCAGATGAGATCTCGAGCTCTAAGCCTAAACCTATTGGAAAGTCTAAGATTGGCCCTGCTACTTCTGCCACTTGTCACCACTGCCATAAGACTGGTCATTGGCGGAGGAACTGTAAGTTGTACTTGAAAGAACTCAAAAAGAAGAAGGGAAGTAAGACTTCCACTTCAGGTATAAATGTTATTAAAATTAATCTTGCTACTTGTCCAAGTGATTCATGGGTATTTGATACCGGATCATTGATTCATACATGCAAATTGTTGTAGGTGTAGGATCGAAACTATCGACCAGAGGAGGGATGAATGGGCGCAAAAATAAAATGCAGCGGAATCAAAACCAATTCTGAACACAATAAACTTAATCCGGAAGTTCCGGGTATTACCGGAAGTTCTGGAACAGAAACAGAATGGTCAAATCGGAAGTTCTAGTTGTAAAAGGAAGTTCCGGTCACCGGAAGTTCCGATAGTAACCGGAAGTTCCGGCTGAGATAAATCTGGAACCAGAAGGGCCAAAACGGAAGTTCCGGGTATTACCGAAAGTTCCGGTCCATAGAAAATTTTCTCAAACTCTCCAAAATAGATTACCCAACATAGAAATAAGTGTTGATCAAAATACATCCATAAGTGCAGCAAGCGTTCTATGAAGAAGACACGTGCAAAGCACTTATGCACAAACAATCAAACATTTGGTGTGCATGTATATGGACAACTCAAAAATCACCCAATCCAAGAGCATACAAGCAAAATCTCAAACACTCGACATGCACAGGTTTGTACCAGAGTATGTTAATCAACAAACGCAGTGCAATACAAAAGTCAAGTGCTTGGATACATTAGATCGAACACGTTATAGGCAAGAAGTTTATACTAAGAAACTCGGTGTTGATCTTCGCCGGAGAGAGATCGGAGTCGTCGAGGAGCTTGCTATC
>KE370773.1:1605645-1619215 GCA_000418225.1 Zizania latifolia
TCGATCCAAAAAATGCTGGGAAAATTTGCAAGCTTTAAAAGTCCATTTATGGGCTGATGCAAGCTTCTCAGAGTTGGAATCTTCATTTTGATGAAGTGATCAAAGGGTTTGGTTTCATCAAGAATGAAGAAGAGCCTTATGTTTATAAAAAGGGTAATGGGAGCGCACTTGTATTTCTGGTCTTATATGTAGATGACATATTGTTGATCAGAAATGATATTCCAATGTTTGATGCTGTCAATTCTTCGTTGTGAAAAAGTTTCTTGATGAAAGATCTCGGAGAAGCAGCATATATTTTGGGCATAAAGATCTATAGAGATGGGTCGAGAAGGCTAATTGGATTAAGCCAAAGCATGTACATTGACAAGGTATTGAAACGGTTTAACATGCAGAATTCCAAGAAAGGTTTCCTGCCAATGTCATATGGTATTACTCTTAGCAAGAGTCAGTGTCCTTCGATGCCTAATCAGCTAGAGAAGATGAGTGTGATTCTGTATGCTTCTACAATCGGGTCCATCATGTATGCCATGCTTTGTACACACTCAGATGTTTCTTATGCTCTAAGTGTTACGAGCAGATACCAATCGAACCCGGGTAAAAGTCACTGGACGATAGTAAAGAGTATCCTTAAGTACTTGAGAAGAACTGAAGATATATTCCTAGTCTATGGAGGTGCGGAGGAGCTCGTTGTAAATGGTTACACCGATGCTAGCTTCCAAACCGACAAGGATGATTCGCGATTGCAATCTGGATTTGTGTTTTGCCTTAATGGAGGCGCAGTGAGTTGGAAAAGTTCTAAGCAAGAAATGATGGCAGATTCAACGATGGAGGCCGAGTACATAGCAGCTTCTGAAGCTACAAAGGAGGTTGTTTGGATCAAAAAGTGTTTCTAAGCTGGGTGTTGTCCCTAGTGCGTCCAGTCCAGTAGACCTCTATTATGATAATAGTGGTGCAATTGCGCAAGCCAAGGAACCTAGGTCGCACCAGAAGTCCAAACACATACTGCGACGCTATCACCTCATCCGTGAGATCATAGATAGAGATGATATAAAGATATGCAAAGTACACACGGATTCGAACATTACCGATCCGTTGACGAAACCCCAAGCATGAGGCGCTCTTGAGCTCTATGGGTATTAGATACTTGTTTGATAGAGTCTATTATATGTGAGAGGAGTGTTGTCTTTGCTAACGTATTTTGGATAATTGGTTATCTTATTCCTTCAATAATTATCTCTTATATTAATTAGCAAGTATGTGACTTGTTTGTGAAACTCTTTGTATTATCACGATATTATTCTAAATGATCCATAATCTCATATCATCATGTGAGACGGTGATGATTTATAGATTAGCACATTTGACTGATTGATGATCATGTTTCACGGATCATAGATATGGAGATATCAAATCAGTGATGTGGATATATGTTAGAGAACATGGTGTTGGATAGACCCACCTTGAGATACTACTGGGATTGTTATTCTTGATGTACCATCAGTTGTCATCTCAAATGATGTACCTACAGAATCCTTTGACCTGAGATCGTCATTAATTTTAGAATGTGTAGTAACACACTTAAGGGCTTCCAAACGCTATTCTGTAACTAGGTAGTTATAAAGGTTGCTTTTGGGTGTGTTATGAAACATATCGTGGAATGTGAGCGATCAACATGAAATTACCTCTCCTAAATAACGGGAGAGACGTATCTGAGCCCCTCGAAATAGTTGGATTGGGAAAGTGCATGGCCATGCCACTATGATTAAAGAGTTAATCATGATTAACCTACTACTTGATCGAGTGAAGTGTCAAGCTATCACAAGGGTGTCACGAATCTCGCCTTGAGCTTGACTGATGTCGTGTGGTAAAGGGATTAGTGCGTGAGTATATCAAGATTCAGAAAATATTATTTTGATTTTATATGCTTTCGGGGGTCAATATGTGTTGCTAGGTACCGTTTGCATATGAACCTATCGGATCACACGCTTAAGGGGATGTGATTTAAAGCTTACAAGAATTTACTCTTGTACAAGTAGGAGATTGATGGAAATATGCCCAAGAGATTTTGGGGGAACCGGAAGTTCTGGCTTAAGGCCAAAAGTTCTAGGTTCTGGAGCAACCAGAAGTTTCGGTATGACCGAAAGTTTTGGGCCAGCCCCAGTTTTGGTTTCTGGAGGAACCGGAAGTTCTGGTTGGACCGGAAGTTCTAGGCCTGCCTGAAAGGTGAATTCTTGACGAACCAAAAGTTCTGGGTAGAACCAAAACTTCTGGGTCAAAATAAATTCGATACAGAATGTTATTTTCGGAAGTTCTAGGCCTGGACCAGAACTTTCGGGCCAGACAAATAGATTAGATCTGTTAGGCTTTAATACTGATTAAAGGCCCATGAAAGGGCACTATATAAGGAGAGGAGGGGCGAGGACGAAAAGGCTCTTGTTGCTGTTGCCCCTACCATAACCCTAGCCGCCACCTCTCCTTGCTACACCTGTTATGGCCGTCTCTCCCCTAATCTTCCACGTGGTACTAGCATACCGGCGTGAGGTGATCCTGTCCCTGTATGTGTAGATACCGTGGAGGCACCGCTGCTACAGCGGTGCTGATCTTCTCGTGAAGATCGTAAGGATACATCGACTTCACCGCCGACGATTAGACGGAGCTGGACGGAGTTGATCGAGGACGCGCTTCCCCAACTCTTCTTCCGCTGCACTAGCGCGTCTCGCGTTAGAGGTAACGATCCATGATCCCATTACTCGCATAGTTCCTAGGTTGAAAGGGGTAGAAAAAGTTTTATTTTATGCTAGCGTAGCCTACTCATTCCCCAACATCCTCTGGCGGATTGTTGCCCTGAATCGTCGATCCATTGGGTAAAACCACACCGCCTTGGATTATCCTGCAAGACCAAATAACTATAGTTACTTACACCAAAGTTAGTAATCAATAGACGAATGAAATAATTTAATGTTCTTATACTCACCACGAAGTCATCCTCGATGATAGGACATATGAAGTATCTTCTGCCAGCAGTTCATCCTGACGTTGCGGTTATTGCCTGGTAGTGGTCTCTGCAGTGACATTTGGGGCATTGAAGCCATGGCGGCACTCCGATTGGATTGATTCTCCAATCACCTTGCTCGAACTAGGCACGACGCTTGTACTCCACCTTCCTTGCAACGTACTGTGCGTTTATTTTGCTAGGAGAGAACCAACGTCCATCAAACACTGGCTTATCAGTATCCACCCACTCAACGAAGCCGCACCTCCTTCTGTTTGATTTCTTTTCGATGTTCGGGTACCACAACTCCTTCTCAATGTTAGGGCAAAGAAAGTACCTCCTTCCGCGAATGTCATGTCGTTTTCCTATCTCTAGTTGGCACCGATCCCCACAATGGTACAAAGGCCGATCGGTCCACAGAGGGATGGAACAAGCGAAAGGATCTTTCCTCTAGTCCGGGTGTTCTGTCCCCCTAAGATTAGTAGAGGAGAAAGCCATCTAGCTACACAAAATAGGACATGGTCAGATTTTTAAGTGAAACACATCACATCATAATGTAGAAGCAGAAGAAGAAACAATACGTAGAAGCAGAGATACTATCAAGTCCATAATCATAATAGCAAGTGCATAATGACATAGTACGACATATAGTAATAAACGGTTCGGTACAAATCGTCCATCCCTATGATAACAACCGCACGCCATACTAAGCACCACGCCTACATCGAGTGTGTCTCGGTCGCTGGTCCGAGAAGGTAAACCTATCTAGCGAATGGCACACCCTAGGTGGCCTGGTGGGCTGGTCCTCTGGCTGCGTCGGTGGTAGGGATCCTTGAAGCTGCGAAGGCCCGAACACCTCAGCGGTGACACGCTTCTAGGCGTCGTAACCAGCTGAGTCATGCTGGCCTCCGGCACCGAAGTCTATCGGTCTAGATGGACTATGATACTCGGGGTAGTGATACGGATACGGTGCTGTACAAACAACAAGTTATTAGTGACATATGGTAGATTATGATAAAAATCAGTGTAAGACTGTACAGTACTCACCAGGTGCCGCATGTGCTCCATATCCCAACGGTGGCGGTGCGGCATGTCCTGATGGGCCCGCCACCAACGATGGGCCCGCCGAAGATGGGCCTGGACCGTAGAAGTATTGGTGCGGCGGATACCAAACCTGCGATGGCTGCATCGGATAGGGTGGCTGCATTGGAGAGGGTGCTGGCATTGGAGGAACTAGCTATGGACGAGGTGGCTGAGGGGCAGCAGCACGAGGAGGTGGTCGTACAGACGTGAGGCTGATAGAAGTGTCGAGCTCATTGAGAGCCGCTCACACTGTTGCACAAATAGCATATCTTCTTTCGTCTGCCTGCTTCAGATTCATCCATGTCATTCTGAATGCGCCGTGTCTTTCTTCTTTCCACCTTTGAGTTGACACGTTGGAAATCTGGTACCTAACGACGCGCGCCATCTGGTGGAGAAGTGAATGAGCTGACAACCACATACCCTCAGAGTTCACCGCTCTAAGTCTGAAGGACCTTATCCTTTGTGAAGTATTCAGATAAGTATACCCCGACGGTCATATCAAATGTGGCGCACGTCGCCATGATATGGCTACATGGTTTATGGTAGAGAGATGGTTTGTTGCAGGTACACCGACAAGTATCGATAACGGTGCACTCATGGATAATAACATCTCGATTTGTTCCTCTCTGACCTTTGTCTCGACAGGTCACCTCGAAACATAGCTCCTGAGAACTTGTCTTGATGGCACGATGCTGGGTTGCCTTCTTACTCTTCTCTATGAAATATTATGTAATCGTTGTGCAATACAGAAGGCGCTCGTCCCTGTGCACCACCAAAGCAGCAGTATGGCGGTCCACGAAGTATCGGATGGTTCCACGAATTATGCCCTACACAATATCAACCAAAGACAAGCATCGCATACTCCGCATCACCCAATTGTACACCTCGACAAGGTTGGTGGTCATGATGCCATACCTTGCGCCATGAGTATCATACAGTAGAGACCAATGTTCCTTATTTTTGAATTTAATCTAATCCAAGAAGCAGCGAACTTTTATCCTCTGCCGTTTACGGATCGTTTGTTGATCATTAGTGGGCAGAGAACAAAGTGGCTCCGGCTCTAGCTCTAGATCACTTCCAGATTACTGCTTGGCGGTCTTCTCTTGCTTGTATTTTAATGTCAGCTCATCAAGTTTCCTCCACAAGGCTTTGAATTTTCTCTCTTGGTTTTGGCTACACAGTCTCTTGAACAAATTAGTTAATTCTTTATTCTTCCCAAAGTGACGGAAGAAATTTGCACCTAAATGGTGTATACACCATCGAGACTGAATGTCCTTCTAAGGATATGGCTCCTATAGATCATACTTTATATGTTGGACTGCCTTGATCAGTCCCACATGTCGGTCATACAACACATAAACATTTGGCCTGCCCTGAAGAACCCTAATGTTCAGCTGTCGTAAGAACCACAACTAACTTTCATAGTTCTCACTTTCCACGAAGCTATCGTCTTCATTGTTATTGTTGCCATCTCCTGCTTCGTCTTCTTCATCTGAGTTGTCGTTGGCACCCTACTCGACTGCTTCCTCGAAGTCTTGGTCCTTTCTCTAGTAAGTTAGGTATGGCTTCTATGTCATCCCCTTCATCAGCTTGCCCTTCAGCAACCCTAGCTATCATAGACGGGGGAGCATCCCTGAAATGTGGCACTACATCTGTCTCGGGGATCACCTCCTGGACTTGGCTACTCTGGCTGACCTCAAATTGTACTCCAGACTCAGCAACTTGCTCAGGTACTGTGTCTGGAGTAGGAAAGGCATGAGGAGTAAAATAGATAAACAAAATCCGTTTCCAACCTTGCTCTAGCGCCTTTCTGATATACCCTCTCCACATGGCGATCGAGGTAACAGGAACCATCTCCCAAAAATATCCTTTGGCTGCACGGCTGCATCGAGCATACAAATACAACTCCCACTACTCTCTATCCAATAGAAAAATATGATACAGTCATCGCTTAACACTCTCGACGCTACGCTCTACCACTCGACTTAAACTATTTTTGATACATTAAAAACTACTAAGGTCAGCACCATCATGACCAATAAGTACTTGTCCATCTCCATAGTAAATTCTAAATGATGTTCTATCCGACATGCCTGTAAACATTAAGTTTACACCAACAAAGCTAAATTAAGCAGCAAATAATAGCTAACTATATTTAACTATACATACTATATAGGAACAACGCAAAATATGAAATTACATAAATTTATATCATTAAGTTACTACCTACACAAAGGCTACGTTCAAATACCTGGAACAGCAGTAGATGCAGTCACGGTCAGGTCTTACGTTAGTAGGCTAGCACACGCAAGAAAACTACACAGAATAAGATAAGTTAAAGTACCTCTAAATTATCCCTAAAGTACCCCTAAATTATCTCTAAATCTCCCCTAAATTATCTCTAAAGTACCAGCAAAATAATCTTAAAGTTATATTAAACTACCCCTAAAATACTACTAAACTTGTCCTAAATTACCCCTAAAATACTACTAAAGTACTCCTAATCTACTTCTAAATTACCCCTAAACTACTACTAAACTACCCTAAACTACCTACACTACCTAAAGAAGAGAAGAGAGGAGAGGAGAGGGTATACCTAGAAAGAGGGGGGCGAAATGAGCTGGGGACGCGCGGTGGGGAGAGGGGGGCTTCGGCTCCCTTATATAGAGGGGCTGTCGGCACTTGATCTACCGATCTAGGCTAGATCAGCCTAGATCGGTAGAGACAGATGATCTGCCGATCTAGGCTGGATCGATCTAGATCGGTGGATCAAATGCTGATAGGACCTGGCCACCGGCCGATCTAGCCGATCGGCCTAGACCAGCATATGGTATGTCGATCTAGGGCCGATCGGCCTAGATCGACATACCGAGTACCGACAAAAGGTTAATTTTACAAATTTTGAAATCCGCGTACCAAATTTGATTTTTTTAAATGTATTATTTAAAAAATAAATTCGAATTCGATCGTATCAAACACGTCCTAAATTATTCACCGGCCCAAGACCTGATCAGCTTGCTGGGCCAGTGCCTGAACTCAGCCCTACCTAGAAAAAAAGGTCATAACCCGTTCTCTAACCTGAGCCTCACAGGCGGCTTGCCGTTGCCAACTCTTAACAACAGCCACAACAGTAGCCCACACGGCCACACCCCAAATCCCTAATCCCTCCCCTCCGTGCTCCCAGCCACAAACCGCACACACATCGACGAGGCCACGGGAAGAGTCCTCGCCTACGCAGCAGGCGTACCGTTGCATTTGCGGAAACCGAAACCACACCGACCACCCAAACAAAAACACAGAGCAGCAGAAGCAGCAGCGATGCTCCTGACCCGCGCATCCCCCACCTTGCTCCCCTCCACCTCCGCTTCGCCCTCGCCGCCCTCCGCGACCCTCCTCGGGAGGAGCCGCGGCCGCGGCGGGCTGGTCTCCGCTTCCTCGCCGGCGGCCGGCCAGCACCGTCAGGTCAGACGGTCCGTGATGGCGGCGGCGACCGGCGCGGTCCCGGCGGCGAAGCTGGAGGACGCCGACGCGCTCATAGACTCCGTCGAGACGTTCATATTCGACTGCGACGGTGAGATGACGCACCGATCGCACAACGGCTCAAGGCTTGTGGAGTTGTGGTTTCCTTCCTCTCCTTTTCCGCGGCTTATTGAATTGCCGCGCTTTTTTTTCCGTAGGTGTGATTTGGAAGGGCGACAAGCTGATCGATGGCGTGCCAGAGACGCTCGACATGCTCAGATCGAAGGTTTGTCGCGAACTGGAATGATCATTCTCGAACTCGCCGAGCAGCTTGCCAATCTTTTGAAGCTGTTTTGTGATTATGGTGTTGCAGGGCAAGAGGCTGGTGTTCGTGACCAACAACTCGACCAAGTCGAGGAAGCAGTACGGGAAGAAGTTTGAGGCACTGGGACTGAATGTCAACGAGGTAGAATTCCTGCCATGCACTGTCAGTTTTTCTTGTCCAACCAATTTGGCTTGATGAGCCTGGAATGCTCTACGCAGGAAGAGATCTTTGCCTCATCGTTTGCAGCTGCCGCGTACTTGCAGTCCATTGATTTCCCCAAAGACAAGAAGGTATTAATATATATCATCATCTTCGGAAACTTTAACATGGTTTGGTACAAAAATATGTGTGCATAAAGTTAACCTTTTTACTGCTCAGGTTTAGTTACTTTGGTAAAAAAAGATATGTTGTCAAAGTTAACATTTAAATTGTTCAGGTTTATGTGATTGGAGAGGATGGGATTCTGAAGGAGCTGGAACTGGCTGGATTTCAGCACCTTGGCGGCCCCGTAAGTAACAAAAAGACGCTCTTTTTAATGTGGAAAGCCTGATTAGTTAACGATTGTGAAGCCATGATCAGTGCAGCAATTTTAGTAGTTTCTGATTCCCGGGACAGACTAACACACCTTACGTAACATCGTCTTGCAGTCTGATGGAGACAAGAAGATAGAGCTGAAGCCTGGGTTTTATATGGAGCATGACAAAGATGTAACTATAATCCCTGTTTTAGTTTGCATTAAAATGTGATCAGTGCACTGAGGATCGTTTGGGTTTGTTACAGGTTGGAGCGGTTGTAGTAGGATTCGATCGCTATTTTAACTACTACAAAGTTCAGTAAGTTTCTTCTTCCTCCTTTCCTCCCTTTGTCAGGAACTTATACTAACCTTTTTCTGTGAGGCAAGTAGGTGTACTCTGTGTTATGATTGTAGAATCGTATTAGTAATTCTATCATAACATGCATCCATTTGATTACTGATGCATGCAAAATGTCTTGGATGGTGATTGCAGTTCTTTTTACATTTTACCCAATTATGAGTTGATGGCTATTGTTGTCTGCCTGTGTTGCAAAGTCACACTTCAGCTCGCAATTCCATTTAAATAAGTCTGACATTAACCAATACACAAGATATGCTTAACTTACTACTTAACAATTTCTGAAGGTACGGGACACTCTGCATACGGGAGAATCCAGGATGCCTTTTCATTGCAACAAATAGGGACGCCGTCACACATCTTACTGATGCCCAGGAGTGGGCAGGTTAGTCAGACATTGCAGAACTATCTGCATTCGAATACAATGGACAGATGCATACCAGAGATGCTTAAGATCATGAATAATTTGCCTTCACCAGGTGGAGGATCAATGGTTGGTGCAATTCTTGGTTCAACTAAACAAGAACCGCTCGTTGTCGGGAAGCCGTCAACATTCATGATGGATTACCTAGCAAAAAAGTGAGAGGCTAACTGTCCCAGCAGCGGTCCTGTTCCATCCATCAGTATCAACAATGTGACTGGAATAATGTTTTGAGATTCTTGCCTTACTTCTCGTTTGCATCTACTTCAGGTTTGGAATCACAACATCTCAGATATGCATGGTTGGTGACCGTTTGGATACTGACATCCTGTTTGGCCAAAACGGAGGATGCAAAACTCTCCTGGTTCTTTCAGGTTCCTTGATCATACTCTCCCTCTGAACTATATACGCTCTGCTGATTTATGTTAGTACAAGTACCATGATGAGTTGGTTGGGTTTTGCAGGTGTCACTTCTGTGCAGATGCTTCAGAGCCCCGACAACTCGATCCAGCCAGATTTCTACACAAACCAAATTTCTGATTTTCTCACCCTTAAAGCAGCAACTGTCTGAAGAAATGGGAAGGAGCTGTGTTTTTATGGAAGAAGCCACCTCACTTTTGTTTACGCATTCGTCAATTTTTAGCAACTAAGATCACAAGGATGCTTTTATTTCCACATTGTTTTGTAATCGTGAGACAAATGTTTATACTATATGTAACACAAGGGCATACCACAATTGACATTATTGGCCACCTCGCCTTGGCTCAAAATCAACAATAAGCAACCATAATTGTTTCCAATGAAGATAATAGCAATCAAGCACGCATAGATAAACCTGGAAGTCAACACTGAACAAGCAAAAGGGGCAATCAGAGATTTGTGGTTATGCAGAAACACAAATTTTCAACGGATATTAAAAAAAAGGTTCAAAACTTCATCATGCACAAGACTGATACCAGTCACGGGCAAGTTTGGCCTTCAAAAACACAGATAGAACAGCTGAGACTGATTCTTTTGTTCCTTATGAAACAAAAGAATCCTTGATAGAAGTATAGAAGCAGTACTGTCCATGTTAAGCCTCTGACAATGTTTCTACGTGGTATTTCACTTAGAACTGTACAAATAGCCATACCATATTCGAATTAAAATGGTATCACAATGATTAGATGAGAGTTATTAAAACACTGGAGATATCAATTAGGTGTATATTGTATACTTGCATGTACAGGTCATATAAAAGTGGGCTGATACAGACGCCATGCTCCATATGACCAAGCTAGAACCGCCCACAAACATATTCTGGGAATTCCATTACATCAGTAAAAGCAAAGGATAATGCACTGTACATATGGTGACAAACAAAACTCCATCTAACAACAAAATTGCATGACGAAAATCTATACGGTTCCCGTTATGCTTTGCTGTGCCTTTATTTTGGTGTTTTCTTTAAGTTGCTCATCAATGCTCGCAAAGCTTCCTTCACATTTTCGCCCTTCGTTTGCCCCACTTCTTGGGAAGTGAGACGCAGACTCTCAAGACCACGTCCCAGAGTGGCAATCATGGGAACAGAAGGCGCAGCCTCAGCAGCACACTCGATCCCGTCTCCATGCATCAGGAGACCAGCACATGCAGTCATGCTGCAACCAAATGTTGCCCAAGGAGTGATCCTGAAAGGTTGCCTTTGCCTCTTTTGCATTATTTCGTAGAACGAAGTTCGCATAGCCATCAGGCTAGTTCTCTTTGCTGATGAAATTATAGTGTGCGTAACTGCTCGGATCTTCTCTGATGAAGTCATGAATTGTAAAGCGGATGACTTCGAACTAGCACTAACAACCGCGTTTGAGAGGACCTTGCTCAACACAATGGAAGCATGCCTTTGCAACTGTATTAAGCCATACTTCAAGACCACTTGTGTTTTATATGGAGCCAGCTTAAGGAAGACAGATGCCTGTACAGTTTTTGATAAAGATGAAAAGCCCAGAATCGCTGTTCCTCCTGCACCAACTGCGACCACAGGTTTCTCAGCTACCCAACTCTTTTTATCTGTGCTGTCAGCTAATGGAAGATCATTGTCCTCACTATCATTTTTATTGTCATAGTGCTTGAAGCACCTGCTGGCTAACTGTGTGATCTCTGAAGGAACAGGTGTGCCCCAGTGTCTCCTTATTCCAGCTAAGCAGCTGGCGTCAACTATAGCCACCACAGAACCAAACTCCCTTAGCTGGCTTCTGAGGGCTTGCACAAGAAGAATATGACACTTCTCCTCAGAACTGAGTTCTGAAAATTCCAGCTTTTCTGATCCATGATTATCTCTGGTGTCAATGTGGCCTCTTCCTGCATTGTTTAAACCTATCCTGAGGGCTTCTATTGCAATTCTAAATATATACACATCAGACAGCATTTTGCTGGTAATTGGTTTCCCATCATGAACTTGGCGGAGCAATTTCTGAGCGGAAGCCATAGCTTTACCAATTGACGGAATGTCCACAAATATATCATAAAGATCAGCGAGCAAAGGATAGACAGACTGTGCAAAAGGTGGAGCCTCGTATCTGTCTGCTGGCTTGCATTCAGTCAGCCTGCATTCTGAAACACCATCAGAAGAGATAGCCTGGGACATCAACAGGTTCACAGTTGGCGCTAGCGACTTCACAAGTTGTCCCCCAATGCCATCCACAAGGCATATCTTCCTAGCATGCGAGCTTACAATCGAAGTGGTACTCTGAGAGAACAAACAGCTACCCTGTAATTGCCCACCTGAACCATCATCTGTGGCACCCTGAGGGAGCAAGCAGCTACCCTGCAGTTGCTGACCTGAGTTATTTTCCACAGTATTTTGGCTACCCGATGCACCGGCATTGCAACTCCTCTCATATGGAGACTCGAGCAGGAGAAAACATGATCCCGTCTCCTCCGCAGCTCTCTTGGCAGCCAACAGATGGCCGTAGAACCTGACCCCGAAAATCTCCTGCAAGACCTGGCACGCCGCTGCTTTGACATACTGGTCCTTGCTCCTCTTCTCCGTGACGCACCTCTTAATCACCTGGAACGGAGACGCCGGCACGCCGCCGGATCCTCCGTCGTCCAGGCACTGCTCCTCGATCCGAACGTCGTCGACCGCCGTGTGCGCGATCTGGGTGACCACGGCCCTAGGGCGCACCTCCCTGATAAGACGGTCGGCGTCGGATGCGGACTGCTCGGAGAGGTTCTGCGCGGCCAGGACGTAGATCACGCCCTGCGAATCGGGCTCGCGGAGCGCGAGCACGAACTGCTTGGTCTCCTCCGGCACGGAGAGCCCCCGCAGCAGCCGCGCGGAAGCCCGCAGGTCGTCCTCCTTCAGGATAGCGGAGAGCGGCCACAAGCTTTGTACATAGTAGAGAAGCGCCGTCGCCATGAACGACGCATCAGCGGTGGCGCCGCCGGCGAAGAGGCTATCAACTCCGATCAGAGAGGGGGTGAGGGCTGACTTACCCCCTTCTTCTTCCTCCCGTCCCGAGTCACGCGACCGACAGAATGCGCGTCGGCCGGTTCTGCTCGAACCGCCGCCCCGCCGCGGCCGCGTCCGCCGCCGGCTGAGATGGGCGGGGCCGTCGAGAGACTACGGGAATTTGGGTGGCGTATATCGGCGAACTGCAGAGACTTGCCCTAGGATTTCTTTTCCTCTTTTCGCTTTTCTCCAAAAGCTAATCTAAAACTCCTAACTACACATATCAGTTAGCCTATTATAATATAATATAAGATGTTTAAAAACCTACTCTAATATTATCATATAAAAAGTTTGTTAATAAAATTCACCTTAAAAATCTTATACTCACAATCCAATATCCTCTATATTTTACATTTAAATTATCAACATATATATAAAATTCACTTTATAAATCTAAAGTTATACCAAACGGAGTCTAAATCACCGACAGTAGTATACAAGCTCTCACATGGACGTTGCAAAATGCAAGTACGAGTGATCTGTTTTACACCTCTAGCACAAATTCTATACTTGTTTAAACATAATTTGCATAACCATTGTTGAAATGAGTCACTTATACTTCCTTCGTTTCATAATACTACAACATAGAATTAGATTTGATATTTTATATCTTTTTTTATAATATTATAATCTAAACTATATTTGATATTTTATAGTATAACAAATTTAGATAATACCACTGTTTAGATTTATTGTACTATTAAATATTAAATTTAGTTATAAATTGTAATATTACGTCACAGACTAATTTGTAAATAGCTGCAGCACGAACAGCAATTTTCCTTCAGGGGCAACTGCAGGAAAAGGTAAGATACAAATGCGGCCGGAAGAAATCGTGAATAAAAATACACGGGAAGCGCCCACCCGCCTTCCTGCGGCTCCTCTCCCTCCTCTCCCCTCCCCTCCCGCCGGATTGCCGGAACCTGACGTC
>KE370773.1:1636995-1648613 GCA_000418225.1 Zizania latifolia
CACACCTGCCGACCGCCGGCGATCGCCGCCGGCCGCAGCAGCACCGCCATCCTACGCTCTCTCTCTCTCGTGACGACACCCCCCTCCTCGTCCTCTCTCTCCCCCTCCTCTTCTCTCCGCGCTTCGATCTCCCTGTGCGGCTGTGCCTCTGGGCTTGTGGGGGAAGGAAACTTGAAGGCGCAAGGCGCGACGGGACGGAGCAATATATAGGTGGGGACTCGGTCACTCGGCTCGGGTTACCGCGAAGCGTGCGAGTGCGAGGCCGGCACGGTGGGGTTACCGCGCGGGTGAAAGGTGGCAGTGGGACCCACCGGTAAGCGGGACGCGCGAGCTGCTGATGCGGTAATTAATTACGAGAGGATGCTTTTGTTGCAGACGTGGAGTGGAAGGTGGGCCCCCCTGCTCATAGGGTGGGCGTGACGGCGTGAGAAGGGAGGCCATGAATATCACACGCTCCTCCCGCGGCTCTGGTTAGGCCTGGCCCAATTTAAGATTCAAACTTTTTTGATAATAATTAGTTTAGTAGTAACATGTAGGTGTAGTGGTATAAAAATATAATTATTATATTAATATTTAAATATTATTTCATATGATGTTAGTTTTACTACGAATAATAGTATATTTTAAGAGAAATTAAACTTCAAAGTTTTTAGGTTGGAGGCAAAAGTTATGTAGTGTTTGGTTTGTAGGATAAAGTAGAATGGGACACGTTCAACCCATTTTTTGTGGTTTGGGAGCGAATGGTGGTGCGACTGAGACTAAGAATGACGTGATAAGGTGAGGTAGATAACGCAACCAAGGTAGGGTTTAGGACATAGGCCGAGGTAGTGTGGCATGGTGGCTAGGGTGACGTAGCATTGGGGTCACGCAAGGAGACGATTGTTGAGGTGCCGGTGGCCAAGGCGGCACGATAACGGTCGATGACACGTGATGTTAGGAAGAAGGGAGGTGAGGATGGCACGTGGTATCCATATGATAGATATCTTATCTAATTTTCTTAGTATTTCTAAACAAAAAAATGTGAGATGGATCCTTCACAATAACCAAATAAAAATAGAATAATCTCATCCTGAAAAAGAGAGACGTGATCATCCTATCTCATCCAGTCTCATAACCAAACGCGCACTTAATCTATGAGTGCTTAATTTTTTGCATTTAAAGTTTGTCTTATAAATATTTAATTTTTAGTCTGTTTTCTTTGGTTAATACGCCCATAATTAATAGATTTCGGTTAATAAATAACATCAACAATCAACTCGTTTAAAAATTAGAGCTAATCTTAATAGCAAAAGTGCTTTAAGTCTCAAATGTTATCGCTATGGTTGTGCAGGCCCTCCTCCCACGCGCCTAGCCGAAACCGAGAGGCACCGGACGCTCGCTCGCTCGCTCGCTCAGGCCGAGCCGGAGCACGCGCGATTCGCGGGCTCGGGTGATCTCGCGGCCGCGATGCGGCCATGCGGGCGGCCGGCGGGTGGTTTTCCCGCCGCCGGCGGTGGAGAACTGGATGGACGTACGGTGCTTGGCGTCGCGTCGTCCATGACGACCCCGGCAAAGCCGCTGCCGGGAGCGTATGGGTTGTTGTCCCGGCCGCAGCGTCAGACGGCTACCCGTCCGTATATATGAATGAACGCCAGGCGCCAACGCGTATGCCCTACGTGGCTACGTACGTGGCGCCGTGGTTTTGATGAACCTGAACGCGTGCGTGTCGGAGCTGGCCTGCTGCCGTGTTAACTTCTGGCGTTGCTTCCGTCGTCGACCGACCGACCACACTGGCCCCGCCGCCCCGCCGGCCGGCGTTATCTGCTTCTGGCCGGCCGGTCCGTGCCGCCGTGCAGCCATGCGTCCATGCCGGTGGTCCAGTCCGGTGGTGGTCAGCAGAGCCAGAGGGAACGGGTCGCCTGCAGTAGCGGCAGATCGGTACGTGCAGCTGGCAGCTGAAGAAACGATACGGTGATGTCGTCGTAGCGCGGCGGGGTGATAGTGTGATACGTGTACGTACTCCGTCTCGTGATGCATGGCGTTGCTCGTGCTCCTCACTCTGGTTGCCGGCTTGGCTGCTTTCTCTTACGTACGACATTGACAGTCACTCAGTCAGGCAGTCTGCTTACTCTTGCTGTGCACCTGCCGGTTTTCCTTTCTTTTCCTCGTCCCTTCTCTTCCGTGAACTGTTCATCGACTGGTTACACCTTCGAGTAGAACGGCACCCAGAGCTCGCATGTGTAACAACTAGGCCATTTGGTGTGTCGTTTCGACGCAAAACTACGTGCTACTGCCTACTTGCAGAACTCCGTGGCATGGCAGTTGTCAACTTGTCAAAGCACACATATATACACACTTGCCAGTGTTCCAAATCGAGGAGGCCAGATAAGCATAGGAGATCACACAATCTCTGCTAATATAATCCATGCAGGCATAAGCTGGGGAAGTAATCTAGCATCAAGTGCTGACCACTTGTTTAGTTTGTACTCAACGTGCAGTGTGATGGAGATCACACAATCTGACGAGGAACGTGCATGCAGATGGTGCGAGCTAGGAGACAAGCGCCGGCTGCTCTGTACCCATCTGGTCGCTTTCTCTGCTTCTTTTTCCTGCAGATATTCTCGCCTCTCGGTCGACCAGATCCACACACACTCACTCTCACAGGTGTATTAGTACCCACCAACAAGAAAATGAAAAGAACATGAAAAAAAATAAAAAATAAAGAGACAAAGCTGTCTACTTCTCTACTGTCTAGGCAATTCATCGATTAGTGTTGCGATCTGTTCTCTTGTGTGAGATGGAAGAGATGATGAATGATAGCAAGCCACTCAGCCACACCATGGTGGTAAGTAAGGGCATGTTTGTCGTAGCTTTGAATTATGATTCTTTTGTTCTGATTTTTGATTTTTTTTTTCTAAAAATAATTATGTGGTGAATCAGATTTAATTATGAAATCGTTTAACTGAATAACTAGATTCTAATTTTTATAAAAGAGGACAGTAATATAAAATGATCATTATATCTGTGTATGTCTTTGGCTTGCATTACATATACGATGGCTTGTGTTATATTTCCTATATAAACAAATAATATGAACAATGAATCATATTATTTATAGTGTATGGTGTGCTAGCATACTTAAATCATGTATGAATATTCTCTATAAACTTCTATGAAAAACAATGTTCATTTGTTTCTCTTCCATAGTAAAAATAAGAATTAATTCTTCAAAAATCTAACATAAATTACTTATGTGTTTATCCATTTGATAGGATTCTAGAGATTCACTGTAGAACCGAAGAATCCATATCAAACGAACTAAGTTGATAACCGTCGAGCTAAATCAAGGACTGAGCGGCCGTCAGCAGAAAGTGAAAAAGGAGCAGATGTCTGATGGAACAAAAAGGAAGATTTGTGCAGGTCTCGCAGCGTCACTAAACCGGCAAGAGTCAACCCTTGCTAGGGAACGGTTCATATCATATCGTGCGTTTGCTTGTGTCTGGAGATAGCCAGTACTCCAGCATTCAACCATTGATCACTGGGTCTTCAGCAATTGGAACACCGTAATTAACAAGAAATGTTAAGAGTTCTTGCACGAATAAACAAGAACCGGCAACGTACAATGTAGCTAGTCGTCTTGACACAGGACGACCAATTAATTGGGCTGTCCACCGTTTGGTCAGAGTTTGATGCGTCATTAGAGCCAAAAAAAAAACAATCCGTGATATGTGATGCCAGTGCATGGATTGCGTGCTTTAGCTATCCTCATTTTTATACCTGTGTAATTAATATAAGGTCAAGTGGCATGCATGTGTATTAGGCCAAAAATGCTTAGCTAGCCCATGGGTGGACTTGTGGAATCGAATCGTCGTGGCAGGTGAGTCAGGAGCCGCATGGCTGCATCCATGCACGTTGCAGTGGCTATCAGATAGTCTCACAGTTAGTTAATCTGCCATGGCCAAACAGTTGCATGTAAGTTGCACGATTGATACGGTCAGAATCTTCGTGGAAGCAGCGCTCAAGGCTGACTAAAAAATCGGTCCAATGGTTGGGAAGATCCAGTGTTTAGGCTGCAAGGATTTCTGTCCTTCCAGTTTGTTTATTTTATGCAAGAGGAGTACTTCCCAGCCAACTAGCATATCCAGTGTCGCTGCGTAAGTACGACAATCCTCTATGGATTTACTCACAGAGGTGTTTTGAGTAGGTGTAAGGGGCTGACTGTGGTCAAAATTCAATGGTTACCTCAAGAAACAAGAGACACGAGAGTTAGACAGGTTCGAGCCTCCTGAAAGATAATAACCCTAGTCCTGTATGTGGAAATATGAGTTTAAGGACGTGAAATGGCCTTAAACGTAACAGAGTATGCAATCAAAGATAATTGTGTCATCTCTACGTGCCCGTAAGAGGTTACCCCGAGCCCTTTATATATTGCTAGGGCTGGGGGATTACTGTTTAGACTTTATGTGCCCAATTAAATCCCTTTACAACAGTTAAAACGGTCGAAACGTAGATTATTAACCCTGGCGTTACTTGCTGTATTAATTGAGCAGTTACACGCCTAGGTTTTATTGTCATTAAAGGGACGGTCTGGCTGTCAGCGTTGACCGTCCGAATGCCAGCGGTCGGGCCATCTTCCCGAGTGCAAAATTTGAGAGCTTTGCCGATCGTCAACCGCTCCTTCGGCTATTGAATGATCCGACCCCTTCTGGGTCATCTTTAATGCTTCGTCTCCCGACCTCTCTTTATACTTTATCGCTATCGTCTTCGAGAAGTACCCCGGGGTCATACCCCCGACATCCGGTGTCTCTCTCTCATTTTTCATTTTTTATAGGTTATTGTACACTACTACTCCGTACCATGTTTATTTCTTTTCCAAGATGCAGAGTGTATTGTACTACTGCTGTATGAAATACATATGGTTTTTCAACCGGATGAATATGAGTATATGACACAGTGCATTGGACTGCATGCAGGCAGGAATGATACATATGCACATTTCAGAGCACTAGACAAGAGTAAGGGGGTAACAGCAAGACCTGTACAAGGATGCTTCAGTCCAATAACTAAAAAGCCATGCATATACCGACGAATAGCCCGCAGATACATAACAACTGTTAGTCCTCGAGAACATACCCAACTAAGGAGTCTATTCAATTTTGATCTACTTATACGAATAAGGGACGGCATTAAACTAAGAAATATCTCTAAACTAGTATTACTCTAATCTCTGCGCATGCATGCAGGATGTGGTGGTCATCACTATTCACTAGCCATGCAAGGCAATAGCACTTTAATGTGCGTGTAGTAAAAAAGTAGTATTAGCAATTGAAGAGCCACACGAAACTCAAATAGTCATATATATTTTGATAAATTGATGGAGTAATACTAGAATTAAATCTGGACAGAATATGTGCTATGAACAGTTCAACTTAAGCTATTATCTCTGTCCTAAAATATAACATTTTAGGCTTTTAAAATATAACATATTTAGACTTTTTTGGAGAGATTAAGAAACAGAGTGAAATTAATCGAGGAATTATTATGATTGGTTAAGATAAGAAAGCGTGTGATGGTATTAAACAAGGATAGTTGTAATTATTTGAGATGAGAAAGTAGTAAATAAATAACTATACTTTAGAACAAATTTTAAATAATAAAGATATCTATATTTTAGAATAGAGGAAATACCACATAGGTAGCATAGCATCAATCCTAGCTGTTGCTTTCTAGGGTTTTAGCTAGGATGTTGTGCATTTTTTGAGGGTCTAAATTACTTGTAGCCATGTGACTCAATGAGCTTAGGGCTGAGGATATTCATGCAAACAATCACACACACAAATATAGGCCGGTGATGCCTTCACTAACCAATTCAGTCATGTGTAGCTTGCTATTATAATTATTACACTGTTTGTCCTCTCCCACTTGCCATGTTCGAAATGGCTAGTGGCTACCAAGCGTCCAAGCTCAACTCCTGTCGAAACCCGTTTGTTGCTAGGCAGTAGCCTTTCAGGCCTAAGCAGTTCTTGGTCATTGGCATTCAACAAATCAAAATCACTTGGATTAAGTAAAACCTAGGCTTCGTACGCAAGGTTACTTTGAAGTACTCCTATGATGCTTCCTTCTTTTGCTTACAATATAGTATATCACTATCCAGAACAAAACCATTTGGCACTTAACCAAAATCCAGGCTGTGGATGGTAGAGAACAAGTAGCCTAGAAACATGCTTATCTTCGTCAGTGCTTGCGTCAACGTAACTACATATTGCAAACTAAAATGCGTAACTCCAGTTTCAGAAAAAAAAAACAGCACGAGTACATAACCAAGAAGCTTCATGGTTTCATGGATAAGGTCCATCCGGTCCAGTCCTTCAGGCATGGAGAAAATAAATAAGGGCAATGCCTAACCTTTGGCTTTCCTATGGAGTAGCTCCTTTATGGCCAGTGGCGCCATGCTCATACAATATTAGGAAGGGTGTGCCCAAAAAGAAAAGTGCAATGAAGGACATAAAGCCTCCAAGGAGTACCCTACTCATGCTTGCTTGTGCCCTAAAGTTCCCAAGGCCAAGCAAATGCCTGTTTTTTTTTGTTACACCAGGCTCAAGCAAATATCATTTCTGAGTTCAGACAACAAAATATTTGCCCCAATGCATCCTATCATCCTCACTCATCTCTCACTTTGTGCTCCATCCTTTTAGGTGGTTGCACACCACAAACCTTGTCGTGCATGTGTTCTTTTCCGATTGAACTGGGGAGATTGCCCTTTAATACGAACCTACCTTTCAAAAACAGATAAATGATGTAGCTATAGTGCATATATATGGTCCAAAACTAAGCTTCAAGCATCAAATAATCCTGTGGCCCATGGTAGTTGGGCAGTACTCTAGACTTCAAAAAGGGCACCGAAGATAAAAGAGACGAACATCATAATAATGCACACAACCAGTGGAGCACGCATATCATACAAGCGTATCTTTTACCTGGATTCTCCCAAGACTCGGTTTGGTTGCAAGCTCAACTGACCTTTGGTCAATTGGGGTGTCAAACTGTGGCTCCAAGTAGGAATCTATGGCCTAAAGCTAGCAATAATATAGTAATAGTAATATGTGGTGTACGACTAGTATTAACAAAGATGCACCGTGGCTAGTAGAAACTCTTGCCTACCCAGATGGATTGGTGAGACAACACCAAAGTAGAAGTCAGAAATGGCTATTGATGTCTACTAGATGCAGAAGATGTATGTTTTACTTCACGACAATGGCAGGGAAATAATTCTACAGCCTGCTCACCGTAAGGCATGGATGACATGTTCAGAGGAGTATATAGGAACACTAATGATAAGGGGACGTCTGAGACTGTAAGATTACAGAACTCTTGAGCCTCAAGCAATCTGGGAAGCCGTACTGCTAAAAAACCGACTAGCCACATTGTACATGTCATGTATTTTTGGAAACATTTTGAGGAATCTATTTTGTTGTCAAAACAGTACATGTCAAGGATCACTATTCAAAATATGATGAGAGTATCTCAAGCCACCAGAATAACTTTTACCCTTTTATCCGCCTTTACATGAGTTGCTATACTTCAAGTAAATGTTTAGGCTTAATACAACAGGACAAAAAAAAGAAAGTGGCAATCGTGTGAACATTTTTTTATCTAAATAACATGATAAAAATTGTTTGGCATTGCTTAAGACAGGTCAAATACCTTCAACATCAACTGTCTTGATTTGTGCGAGATTCAAGATACGAGACCACAAGGTCAGCAGCCTTACTTCCAGAAGCTATAACACTTCCAACAGCCAACCCATCCTTGTTATTTCCTAAAGATAGAAAAAAGGCTTGAATTATTTTTAAAAGTTTACTTCAAAGTAAAAGTAGTACTTGCTGAGGTTAATATTATTGGTTTGCTCTAGAAAACTTGGACGGGGCTATCTGGATGTTATACACGTTTTGATTTAAGAATCATTCTCAGCAAATCAAGGAATGCCATATGTTATCATGGGAAATACCAAATTGACTAGCTAGAAATTCCAAAGTATCAACATACTCAATCAACAGAGATATGTTTCAAATATCTAAGATTTATTTTGTACAATAGGTTGTCATCATTGACTTGCCTGCGTAGAAGAACCCTGGAAGATTTTTCTCCATTTTTGCTATAGCTTCCAATACCGAATCATAATTGTGGCCATATAAAGGAAAAGCATTTCTCCAATGTATATGCCTGTGTAAAAGAACATATTGAATTTGCAAGAGTTTGTATGTGGTAGTGCAACAAATTGCATCAGTTCTTAAACTCCCAAATGATGGCAAATCATAACACAACAACAAAAAGGAAAATATATAGATATTCTAAAATGAAGGCAGTGTTTTCTTATTACTTGACAAAAGTTGGTTGTCCCTCAATGCCCAAGAGCTTCCTCAGATCAGAGGTCACAAGTTGTTTCAGAATAGTCCTGCATAAGTATAAATATCAGAAAAATCTAGCAACAAAGAAAACGAAGCAAAACATGATGATCACAATAAGCGATATACGTTGGAGCTCCAGCGAGGTCTCTATTGTGGCTTCCCCCAATGAATGATGTATATAGATATTGATCATTAGGAGCTCGATCTGGAAACATCATCGAGGAAAAGAGAGTCCCTGTACAAGAGGACGAGTGTAGAGGTACAGAGGAAATACAAATCAGAATAAATAAAATCTGAATACAGGTGGAGCAATGTAGCAAGGTTTATTTATATAACAGGTTCAACATAATTTTAATTCGCAGCTCAAAATATAAGCGGCTACAAGCTCAAATAGCCTACCAAGGGTTTTGAGACCATGCTTTTGCTGTTCCTTATAGGGTATCAAGACCCCAAATCCTTCCAGTGGTCTTTTGACATCTTCCTTCTTAAAAGCAGTTACCATGAGAGAGAGTGGCAGATAATCCACCTGCATATAATAAATAAATATGGATTAAGATGTTTCTTCTGTGCATACTTGAAATCCCTGATGAACTTATGAGCCCAGTTAGGAGCTGCCATAGTTTAGGTCTATCAAATTATCAATTAATCAAAATGCACTTCATGACAGAAATCAGAGTCCACATATCTCATAATTTTGTAGCTACTAACTACATTAGTATGTTGTTGTATTCACAACTTGCAACTACAGTGCAAAAGCACATATATGTAAGAAAGAATATCAAAAATAGGGGAAATACTACGGCTAGGTATCTTAACATGTGGAAAACTGGAAATACATTTCCAATAAGGGAAAGAATACCGGAAACAAAAAATGGAGAAGAAAGGTCTAACTTTATAATGGAGAAGCAATAAGACAATAATACCATCACTAAAATAATTGTGTTATTCATTCACTCCATTGAAATAAAGCCTGATATATCTAGTTTAATGCTTCATATTCACATCCAATACATGTTCAACGCATATGTTACTTGTTTTGTTTCAAAATTGCAAATTTACTTAAGAAACACCAGGTACAACTATACAAATCATTGTTACTTCATAGTTCATACACTGTTGTAAAATGTGGTGAAAGTATTTGGGAACAATTGCTTTGGTTGCCTTCTCAATTCTCAAATACACCATATCACTGATGAACTATTGAATTGCTCAGATTCAGGGGAGTGATGATGACTCATGCAAATTCACAAACTGTGACAGCCTTACATATAAAACAGAAATCTAGAAGATAAACAAAATTAATTTCCACATTGTGGATCTAATAGTGAGTCATGAAAAGAAATGCAATTGAAAGCATTAAGAGGAATTTTCTCCGGTACTGATTTCTCAAGAATAAGAACATGCATCACTGCATTTGTTAATCTAAAAGGGTGACCCAAACCTGACCTTAGGAAGAAAGTCTAGCACAAAGGGGGCTCCACCTTTTGTAAACTTCATCCTCTGGACATTAGACAATGGAGCCTAAAGGGGAAAAGAACACAGGTGAAGTATTTGGATTTGTGACTGTGTTTCGTACTTTAGTGTTTATAATAGCTTGAATGGATAGAAAATATTAAACTGCTTAGATCAGCAACAGGCAAATTTGCTAGATTGTAGATCAAATGACCAAGCTTCTAAAAAGATGAATGCAGACAAATTTTCTTACAGTCATTATAACAGCATCAAAGGATTGGTTCTTTTTGAGATATTTCCCTTTAGCATCTTTTGAATCAGCAGAAATAGACCACCCACCAGATGAAGAGACTCCATCACAGCTGCATGCCAATGACAGCACTTCTGTACCAAGCTTCACATTACTATCTCCAACTTCATTGTGAAGTGCATCTATTAGTGACTGAAAAGCAGTGAACAGCATAATACTTTAAACACCCGGATGTTAGATAGTATGACTACAAAACATTCAGCACAGTTAGCATGCAGTGAGGACAGGCATCACAACACCCAGCTGATAAAGAATACGGCATGATCAATATTTCCCAAAATATGTACACAACTTCAGGTGTTATCCATTATCACTATCATGCAAACTATTTGGTGGTGTATCAGGCTCTTCATATGTTTTTCCCTATAGTAGCTAATAGCTATGGAACATTTTCTTACTTCTATTGCATTTGCACATCCCTTCTCAACAGCTATAGTGTTTACGATATTAAAAAATCCCAATGCTTGGAAAAATTGTTGGGCTTTTGTTTGACCTAGCTTCAACCTAACTTATGCAATCTAATAAACTTGTATTAAGACGATAAAGAATGGTTATGGCGGGATTAGGGTGCTGATTCATGCAGTCATAAGCTAGGCTGGACAATGAATATAAACCAGGACAGTTTTTCTGACCTGTAAGACTTCTTAAAGCAGCAATGATGCAAATAATTGATGTTCAATTCACAACATTTGAATTCAGCCTTTTTGAATGGCATGAAAGGAATTGCTCAAACATATTTACAAGTTTCAGGGTTTGCCACTTTTCTTTTGATATCTTTGGCACTGAATAAAAGAAATCACATGTTCACATGACATCTGTGGAGTACCTGCATTCCACCATGAAATGAAAATGACACACGTTTATTCCTTCCTTTCCCTGGTAAAGCACCTCCTGTCTTCACTGAGTCACCCTTACTGGATAGTTTTGACAAGATGGCACCAGCAATGACAGAGCCATACCTGTGAGCATTGAAGGTGCATGGAGCAACAGATTAGGAAAATGATGACCAAAGAACATAATTGTGCACACAAAAAAAGACGTTGGCCATATTTATTGCAATGAAGTGCTCTAATGCAACTTAAGTGGTAACCCAAGAAAGCAATGTGGAATAAAAATCAATGCACAAACTACAAACTTACTTATTCTCTAAATTCCACAACGCTGGAAATGCATGACGCATCTGCACAAAAATATCTGTTACTCAAAACCAGAACAGTGCTACATTAACAAGCCGATATGGTCTGATTATTTGATTGAGAATTGTTATGAGTTATCATAACTTACACATCACAAATTCAAGCACATAGGTTGTTCATATGCAATTTACATAAAATATTTTTTGACCAGGAATATGAATACAACTTACTGTACAAATACAAAGCAAGCTATAGATATAAACAATGCAAATAATGGGACAGCCAGTGTTCTAAAAGTCGGTTCTAGGCGCCGCCTAGGCGCTGGGCGCCACC
>KE370773.1:1648828-1662155 GCA_000418225.1 Zizania latifolia
GGCACGCGCGTGGCCTCGCCGTCGCCACTGCCGCCGGTGGCAGCGCTGAGCAGGCCGGAACACCACGCCGGAGGGGATCGCCAGGGAACGCCACGCAGGGAGGAGAAAGATGGAGAAGAAAAGAGGGAAAGGCCTGGGAGAGGAGAGGAGAAGGCCTGGAACACGCCTGAGACTGAAGAATAAAAGGGAGAACACGCCTAGGACTGGAGAATAAAAGGGAGGTGAACCAGGGAGCTAGGCGCCGCCTAGGCGCCTCTAGGCGCTAGGCGCCAGGTCGCCGCCCGACTAGCGCCTAGCGCCTACGTGAACACTGGGGACAGGTTATAGTAACATACTGATAATGACTCTGGATCTCCAGCACTTGTTCCAGCCACAAATGGATCAATAAGATAGTCGACAACCTGTAAAATTGTAATAGAGAACTTCTTAGCTTCCACTGGTTATAATGTGCATGTGAGTTGGAAACTGTTGATTGTATTCACAATCCATAAATTTATTCAAGAAAAATGAACTTGCCTCTTTGCCAAAGTGGCGTTCAACGAAACTCCCAACACTGCAAAAGGGAAACCCAATTATATCTAAATACCAAATCAAAACGCAAAGGTACTATATCCAGTCATGAAAACATGTTGTTTTCGACACAACAAGGTCTTCAAAGTGCAACGTTCACTGCCAATTTTTATTGCAAAATATTTGAAAAATCCATAAAATTATATGCTTATGAAAGTACTTTTCAAGAAAAATCTACACATATGATCTCCGTGCAATTAATCTAAATATTTTGATGTTCAAAGGTTTTAAAGTTTGACTTGAAAAATGTCCAAAAAAACATGTTTAATTGACCAAAGGGAGTATAAGATATGCAATCTATATCTGCTTTTTTTCTATAGAGATTCACAAGGACACGGAGATGAAGGAAGCACACATGAAAAAATCGGTTATATTATCAGCAATTCATATTATCACAACTCAAAACACCATCAGTATGAAGGTTCACCTCTCACTAAAATGCTCATCTGACACTTTTCCAGAGTTTCTTTTGCTAAATTTCTCGTAGAGTAATGGTTCCAGAAACAACTTGAGCTACAAAGATAAGGCACATTTCACTAAAACCAATACAGTAATATAATACAACGGTTGCAATCACACAGCTCAAATAATTAACTGAAAACAAGTAATTCAGGTCATGGTGATGGGCATAAGAATTAGCAATTTAATGTGATTTTTTCTAGACAACTATGCATTTTAATCCATCAGTGGGAAGTGGCAACACCAAGTAATTCATTTCAAAGAGTAACAGTTCATGATATGTTGTAGCAGTTAGCATTGAATAACTAAACATACCTTTGATTTTGTAGAAATAACGGTGCTTTTCATGAGCGCAATGGGATCTGAAGGAAGCTTATGTGACCAAAAAGGAAAATATTAAAAACTGAGGCATACTATAGGGAAAACAAAAGATACATGATATCATGAAAAGTCTATTTACCAGTGTTGGTGCTCCATCTCTGACAATGTAGCGCTTGTGTTGGGAGTTAGGCTAAACGATTTTGAAAAGTTGAACACATTAGTGTAATTTATGAAAAGGAATAACATTCAAAATAGCTAACTATTCACAGATATCATTAGCACATACATACTGCTGTTTGTCTTGTAGACCAAGATCGTCAATAAGCCTGCTCGCCTCCAATTCACTTTCTGTCTGCAGGCAAAATAATTGAGTTATAGAGAGAGAAGCAAATTGAACCAATCAGGTGTGATAAGTTTACAGCAGTTGTAACCAAAGGGGGGGAAAGTAGAGCCTGAGGGTTGATAGGGCATGTCATCCCTAGAGTTTGCCCAACAGCAAGGAATCACTAGAGAAATTCGTACAGGCAAAACAAATGTGACTAGTATACCACGGAAAAAGCAAATTTGCCCAAGCACCCAAGCAATGCAACAATCTCAACCTATTCTGTCATTGTAAAATTATTTTATGTAAATAATTTATTTTACATAGTCCACAAAGTAAACAACCTGGTGGTATAATACATATAACATAACTATAAAACTAGATCAGGATGAATGAATTCAAAGCAGGCTATGACATAATAGTGCTCATTGATGCTCATGGTAGAAAGGATCATGTCTATTGTGGGGCGAAAATGGCAGGAAAAACATTTTCCAGTTGCAGGGAAAACTGTGTATCAGTGAGCAGCTTGCATTTCGTTCACACTTCGTACAAAGACACCTCCTCCGTTTTCGACCACCTACATGGTCAACCACAAGGAGGATCGCACATACAAAAACATGCTTCTTAGGCTAGCAACAAGGATCACTGCCCGCAATTGTCAAGTGTGACTACAAGCGTCTACTTGATGTGCTCCAGCCCTGGACTAATGCGGTAGTGCCACGATCCAAAACGTACAGAAGAAGCGATGCACATCCACCACAGCCTGAGATTCCGATTAAACAACGAAGTGAAAGTGAAATGCGCTCACCATGGTGTTGGCCCCTTCGTCCCAGAGGAACCCGCTCTCGGAATTGGTCCGTATCTTCCCTCCCGCCCTGTCGGCCGCCTCGAACACCGTGACCTGCACGCCTCGCTTCCTCAGCCTGTACGCCGCCGCGAGCCCACTGCACAGCGCGACAGAGCCCGGAGAGGCGAAACCGCCACCATTCCATCAAACAACCCTCACGTGCACCAAACCAAAACTAGGGCAGCCCACCACCCACACCCAGAGAGACAGAGAGCGGCTTCCCCACCCACCTTACGCCGGCGCCGACGATGGCGACGGATCTGGCGGGCGCGGAGGCGGAGCGGGAGTCGTCGGAGGCGGCCATGGCGCGGGCGGGGCGGAACCGGCCGGCGCGCGCTGATACGGAGAGGCAAGTCGGAGCGTGAACGGGCGAGGTGGTGGTGGTCGCGGCAGGAGAGAGCATTTGATTTGGGGCTCTGGATTTGGATAGTTCGGATGGGGATTTGCTTGTTGTTTTCCGCGCTTCGCCTCGGTCTGCGCATGTGGGGGAAGAGGATGGAAGGAAGAAGGGGATGGAGGCCTCGGGGTCAAAACCCACAGTCTTCGCAGTTCGCACGCTGTTTTGACTTTTTTTTTAACGACCGGTATTGCAAGCTTGCAAACTGCAACCCACACAACTGGCAACTGAAGGGTCAGCCTTCTGGTACATTCCGGGCTCATAACTCTGTTCGATTTTTTTAAATAATACTTTTTATTCAAAATTTTAATAATGGGCTGAACTTTTAAAAATAAAAAAACTAGACATCCGTCAACTGTTGGTCCATCGATTCTGCTCCTATTGGTTGTTGGTCTATTGATTCTGCTGGTGACCGATCGGTCGAAAGAAACTCCATCAATCGACAATAGTTCGATAGGAAATCATAGATCTCATGTTAACCATTGAACCTTCCTTATGCTCTAGCCTAGCCGCCGCAAGATGTTCTTGCCTCCTTGGGAGTGTTGGTGTGTTTTTATAGTATTTTTAAAAAAATTCTTGAAAGTTCAGTCCAGTTGTTGTGTTTTTTAAAACGAATGATTTTTGCATAAATTAATTTAAATTCCAATAGCTTCCTGTGAAATCCTACCTTCTAAATAAGGTGGAGGTCAAATGGCTGGAACCGGATGCCTCTTATGTTAGACTTTTATATTTATATTTGCCAAAAAAAATATTAATTTTTTTTAAATAATATCGTAAAATTATATCCTAAAATTCAAAAATTTATTTAGATTGTAAACTGATGCAGAAGAGTAGTACACCTAAGCACATGAATCCCATCTAGAGGAAACTGGTAATTTGGTTAAAGCAGCGACACCACAATTGTTTATATGTAGTTTCAAATCAAGTTTTAAATAAATATTAGTTATATGATATACGATATTAATAAGTCCATATAAAATCGCATGGTTAACAAACAATAAGTCCTAACGTTGGTGCTGGAAGCTGATCCTCTGAAGCTCAACGTCAGAGAATAGTCGAGATTCCAGTCGTCCCGTTAGGATCTGATGGTACGAAGCCCCGCCTTAACCGCTGCGAAGCTCCACTTCCGACCGCTACGAAGTAGACTCCAACTACCGCAAAGCCTCGCCCCACATTGTCGAATCCCAGCGAGACGACTGAGATCTCCGACTACTCTCTCAAGCATCGGGATCCCCAACGTGAGAGGATCTCAAATCATCGGTGCCATCCAAGCCTCCAGTGAACCGTTCGGCACGGTTGAAGCCTAATTTTCAAATTAGGATAAAATAATTTCTTTATTACCTGATGTTGAGAAATTGGCAAAAGCATCTTGAGGCATACAAAAGGAGAAATTTGATATTTTGTGAATTTGATTTGTTGTCATCTTATTATCATAAGATAAAATGATAATATAATTAAGAAAGTTATTTTGATAATAACAAATCATCAATTTTTACACAGAGCTGCAGTTAGTAAAATTCACACTGGTCGATGAAGATCTCTTTGTCAGTCAGCGTACGCTCCACTTCTTGAGCAGGCAGGTGAAGGCTCTCGTGAACCTTCTCCATTTCGACTTACTCAACCGCGGCCTCTTGCCGCCGGCCGGCTCGGTAGCCATCTTCGCGGCCGTCTCCGCTTCCGCTTGCTGCTGTTGCAGCAGCTCGTGCTGAGCGGCCGCTTGGCTCACCACCTCGTGCAGCTGCACCGGTGGCTGCAGCTGTTCTAGCTCGCGCTGCCGCTGCCCCCGGAACAGCGAGAGCAGCCTCTGCGCCTTTTCCCTGACCTTGCCCGTGCTGTTGGCCGTGAGGGACACCAGCGCGGGGATCACCCCTTCCTGGAGCACTGTCTGGCTGCCGCCGTCGTCGCCGCTGCAGATGATCCACAGGCAGGACACGGCCTTCTCCTTCTCGGCGAGCTCGCCGTTGTCGAGGACGAGGACGATTGCGGCCACCATGGCCGAGTTGGCCGCGATCTCCTTCTTGCCGGCGCGGGTCAGCGCCATGTTGATCAGCACGGCCAGGGCCTTCTCCGTCCGCGGGGAGGACGGCGTCAGGACGTCGTGGAGGCTCTGGATGACACCGGAGGAGATGAGGATCGGGACGTTCGGCGAGTGCAGGGACAGGTTGTACAGCGTCAGAAGGCCGTCGAGGCAGCAGGTCTTGCTCCGTGAGCCGTCGTCTTGCTCTTGCAGGCTCCTGATCAGGAAAGGTGTGGCCTTGCTCGGACCAATGATCGCCTGAGCCTCGGCGAGGCAGGAGAGGTTCAGGTACATTGCAACGGCAGCCTCGTAGGTTTCAGGCTTCTGTATCATCTTCTCCATCAAGGGGATAACTCCACCTGAGAGCTGCTGTTTCTTGTTCCTGGAAATCAGATGCAGAGGTAAAAATGTGAAATGAAGGCAGCTCACAGCTCAGCAGCTGAGCTCAAATCATGTACCTACAGTCCTACTCCTACAGTGATGTTGTTGCTGCTGCATGTGTGCATAACTGCCAGTTTACCTGTCATTACTGACAGCAAGGTTGAAAAGAGCCATTGTTCCAACGACCTGACACTGAGCATCGTCTCTGCAGATGGCCATCTCGAGAAAGTGGATGAGTGGCTCAGTAATGCCACTCGCACCCGCGTAGTTCCTAAGCTCGCTGTCATCCTTTAACAGGAGCCTGATCTGCCCGACCACCTCACGCTGCTCATCCACACACTCCTCGTCGTCCTTGCCCAGCACACGCAGCCAAAGCTCACACGTCGCCCGCGCCATCTTCCCGGAGTTCCCTCGAAGGCGCTTCTCCGGCGAGAACTCAGCTTCACTTATCTCAGATACACTCTCTCCAGAGTTCTGGCGAGTGCACTTCTCCGAAGCAACCCTACTGTCCAACTTGGCCTCATCCTTGGCACCTGTGTCTTCAAACAAGATCGTGCTAACGCCATTGGTGACAAGGCATGTGCTGCTCGTCAGGGATGATATCCTCAGGTACTTGAGCTTGGGAGAATCGGGCGGCGCTGACGGAACAAGAACCCCGTTCTGCTCGCACCATGACGTGATCAAACCTTTGATGCCGTAGTTGGGCGTCATGGAGAGCTGGGACAGTTCTTTCCGAGTCTTCGGGCAGGTCGTGTTGCCACTGTCAAACCATTTCTCAATGCAAGCCCGCTCGTACGTCTGGCCAGATGCCACGACAACAGGGTCATGCATGAGCTGCAGTGAGATCGGGCACCTCAGCTCCTCAGGTGGCAGTGGCATGCTACCTGATAAGCCTCTGATATGCCTGAGATTGAAGGAGCCAACCCTGGATGTTTGCTTCTCGGTAGCGTGACCATTTCCATGGAGATCAACCGAGCTGGACAGTGAGCTGGAAGAGCAAGAAGGGCTCGAGCACAGGGAGGAGTTGGTGAATTCTGTCGCTTCGCTCCTAAAAAGGTACGAGTATTTCCTCATGAGCTGCAGCAGGTAGGATGCAGCTGATTCCTTCTTCATGTCTTCCTCTGCATGAGCCCTCTCAAGAAGCCTCCTAAGCGCTCTTCTCTCAGTGAGAGCCGCTGTCGATGATGCAACACCAACCCGAAAAGCAGTTTGCCGGAAAAATTCGACCTCATTATCATCAAGGAACCCGTTGGATTTTGCCTCATTCTGAATCAGCTGGTTCACATCCGCACCAGCTTGCTTTTCAGTCTGATCCAAAGCAAAAACTGCTTCCTCCAGATCATGTGTGATACCAAGTGTCTGAATTTTTCCAAAGAGAAATAATTATCAGAGGCAAAGTCATGCAAAAAAGATAAACTAAACTAAATCATGGGAGCACAATTAGGATCCAGAGTCCAGACTACTGCAGAACATTAAGCATGATTCATCAATTTAGCAGACCAGATCAAGGTGGTAAAGATAAAGAAGTATCGTTCTGTAATAGAAATTATATGTATCTGCTTCAAGAGAGAGCTGATAGAGGTGTATGCTTGTGCATGACCAGTGATAACCTGAGAAGTAGTTGCATCTGGAAGTGTTTCTTCCAGTCGGTGAAGACTTTCCAAAAGTTCATATCTTGCTTTCTCAAATCTTGTGAGGACGTTTTCTGCTGTAAGGGCCTGCAATGTAGATAGCGTTTTCAGTATGAGCATTTGTCATTTCTGTAAAAATAAACAAAATTTGGCAATGCTTGCTATCTACATATGATGAAATACATCCAGCATATTTGGTGAGGAGCTGTGAGAATATAATATCGAGCTGCCATCAGTAACATGTAGCACCACAATATATAATCTGTGTATCCATACTCCATACATTTTTATTTCTCAGACTAGAAAAGGAAAAATATGTTTGCACATGTGAAAATTGTATACCAAGTAAAGCTTGCTACATTCTGAGCAATACTGAAGTAGATTCTTGGCCTTCTCGACAGCTATGCGCAAGGAACTCAATGCAAGAAGTCTGGAGCTGTTTCCAGGCCTTGTAGCCTCAAGGGCAGGAATAGCATCCAAAACTTCATGAACTACTGTATGAAGTTTCTTACATAGTGCTCCATGCAGCTGCACAATGAGGCAAAGAACAAACCAACTTAATATATCATCCTGACACATCGCATTGTTGATAAGGCAAAATTATGAAATCAAACAACAAATCTATAAAGAAAATAAATGGGAAGAAAGTGTGTGTAATATATTGTTCATCACAATTTACCAGCCAACAATTGGTGGCTTTATGACATCAAATGTTCACACATAACACAATTTATCATATATTATATATATGATATGATGCAGCTATAGTACGATTGTTTCTAACATTTGCTTGAACTAACTAGTAGTGGTACTGTGATATTTACAGGAGACGATTTCTTCTTCTTTTTTGGAGGGCGACTATACAGTATATACACAAGCATCAGACAGGCTCAGCGGCAGTGTTCTGAAAGGTCCCCACGTTTAAAATGATCTCACAATAGTACAATTTTAATCATATCAACAATGAGTAATATATTATTAGCTTTCAGTGAAACGAGGTTGGGTGAATTACCTTCCAATTACCAGCAACAATGAAGTTCCCACTGACCTCAACTTTCCCCATGGTGTCCTCTTAGTCAATTTTCATCTGACAAGAGAAGATCAACATGAGTGATCCTAGAATGATGAAACATTGAAATTACTAGTCCTCGAAAAAATACTATCACCAAACTATGTACTGTGGAATCAAGACGGTGTACTACATGTGTTCTTGCATGCATTGAAATGCCCATAATTAAAAACAAAAGGCTTAAATATCTCACCATATGTGAAAACTGGTTATACAAACAATTATCTTATATGACAAAATTGGACGTGAGATATGCAGAGTGAACAGGTAAGATATATATATATATATATATATATATAATCATTATAGACAAGCATAAATGCAAAATAAAGCCCATTTAAAAAAGGCAAATCTTTTATATAAATTGCATTGATCATATACCGTGAAACAAGGCATGTCAGCAATGGAGCACAAAGGACGAAACCTTCATATGCAAACAAATTTGCACCATTTGCTGCCACGGCAATTTGGGCTTAAGCCCTGTGCTTGTCTCCTTAACCACTCTTAAAATTCTACTAAAAATTATGAAAATTTTGATGATACAAAATTGTATTGTTAAGCTCTAGTCTTTGTTAAATTTTGATTTGCTATACTAACTTTTGTCCGGGAACTAGAAAATCCGACACGAGAACAGCAGCGGTACCATGTAATTAATTAAGCGGGGCCAATTGAAATTTCTGACCCATGAACAGACCACACAACGCAGCGCAATGATCCAAGGGAAACGTACGAGAGAAATGGCGTTAGCTGAGGCTGAGGGATCATGGCGGAAATCGTTCGCCGCATGCCCGAGGGAGAACGAGTCGACGAATTGAAGGAGCGGGCCGGCGAGCGAGCCTTGAATTTCTCCATGGCGCGCTCGGCTGCTCGTCCTTTCCACCCCTTGTTGGGGGAGGCAGAAAAGCTGGGCGAGGCACGGGGGTGTGTGGACAACGTGGAGAAGAAGAAAATTTGGTGTGTTTTGCCCAGCTGCGATTAGCAAGCTAGCACCTTGTTCGGTTGGTTGGGGGTGGCTTCTATTCTCGTCGGGGCCGAAACAAATTTAGCACGAGAGAATTTTTTAGTTTCATATGTCATCACTCATCACTCATCACTCAAGTATCAAATAATCAAATTGCACAATGCTTATGAGTTGTAACGTAACCCTCGTCCTCACCGATTGGGTTCGACGGGGCGCGCGTTCCAATAATGGACGTGAGAGGGATGATGAAGCGTCGTTTTTGCATGCATGCGTACCGGTGGCGCCGGGCGGCGACCCGTGGGGCATGCATTGGCGAGGGCCGCGCGTGCACGTGTATGCACGCGAGGCTGCTTGCTGTCCATGCCACACGGCATGCGATGGGCAGGGTTTGCCGAGCCGGCTGGGGGCGATTGCATGCTGTGGGGGACGGAGTTGGGATGTGCCGATGTGGCCGGACCGCCGGAGCGGGAGAAGACGTCGCGGCGCCGCGGCGTCTGGGGAGACGCGGGTGCTATACGAGATTAAATATTATAAGTTCTAAAATTAAGAACCGCGAGCTGGTTTGCCCGAGTGGTTAAGGGGGAAGACTTAAGATCTTCTGCACTGAAGTGCGCGTGGGTTCGAACCCCACAGCCAGCATCTCTTTTTTAAAAAAATTGATCAATATCAATATATTTATGATCGATATATACCATGGATTAAACTCTACAGCCTGCATTTATGCAGTTTTTTAAAAAATGTTGGGTCCAAATACTCTCTTCATCTTACAATACTGGATGCTTTAGTACATAAAGATTGTTTCACAACACATATCATTTTAGTATTTCTATTCCTTTTATATAACTCCCTAAGCATTGAAATGACAACTACAAGTAATAAAGTGACAGTAACTTGGTCATTTTCTCTAAGAGCAAATCTCAACAATCCTGGAACAACCGGTATTTTAGGACGAAGAAAGTAGTGGTGATTGGATTAAATTCAGAGAGGATACATTACATTTTGCAGCGAATTAATTGTTTAGTTACGTGCATGAGCATTGTACCTCTTACTTGACATATGTTCAATCCATAGCCGCATTTAAAATTTGAAAGTGAAACATGAAGCAAATTAAATGCCCAAATTCTGAACTCAAGATAACACCACTGAAGTTTCTTCGACGGTGGAGAATTCCCGTCAAACTAATAATTAAAATCACCTTATTTGGTTATACCCGACTGAATCAATCGCTATTTACCACAGCAGCAGGCTAGCTAGAACATACAAGAACATCACCTTCTCGAGCAGCGGCGGCTCGTTGTTAAAGGCTCAAAACGAACAAACATTTCTAGTTCTAATTTCAATCTTAAATTAAGCTCAACAAAAAGAGGACAACACGCGAAAAAAAAAACGAGCCGATTCAGTGATCAGCTAGCGTTTCAGATGACTTCGGTTGGAAGAGACGACGACGCGCGGATGACCTCAATTGCTTGCTTTTTGTCGCGCTACGCTGCTCGATAATGTCTTCAATTCCTACTGCATGCCAGGGCGAAAATATTTTGAGGACCAAGGAGCTAGGTGTCAACCAAAACCAACACACACTGCCAATGGCTATGGCTATGGCTAGGTACTCCATGCATTTCAGTCGGCCGGTCTGTTGTTCCTTGATGCTTGCTTGCTGCGGCAGGTGCACTTCTCCTTGTCGTCCTTCAGAGTCTGCACACGGTAAAACTCGATTAGTATCGGATGTAGTTCAGGGTGGATTCGGGATTTCAGATCATTGATATCACAACTAACTTATTATTTAAAATTTCAGAATTTTAGTAAAACATTAATTTTAATAGACAGATCAGACTAATGCCATCAACACTAAAGTCAGTAAGAATACTTAGGTAATTAAAAAATCATTATTATCCTATTATTATCATGTGAACGATGAATATACAGTGAACCAGTTTGTTGTGCTTGCAAGGCTAACTTACTACAGTTTTTGCAATGTAATAGGAAAGCATTTTCTCTAACATCAATGTCACCGTGACATTAAGACTGACATATGATCTTAACATTATCAAATCTATGTGTCAGTTTTAATGATATTACAATGATATCAGGTATCTGATGGTGCAATAAATGTTCAAGCCAATGCAGCTATATATTCTGACAATAAAAGCGCGCGGTCTTTGCCAGTCGACTGGTCTTGAAGAGCAGAGCATACATCAGAGTACTGTACGCAGCAGTGGTTTCAGGCTAGCTTTTTTGAACAATTGAACATATAACTAGTACTCCTACGTTACAAATCATGTACAACTAGTAGCAACATACAAATTTATATGCATGTATACTAATTGAGTACTTTGAGAAATTGAGTGCTTTGAGATAGCTCTCATATTAATCTGATCATTGATTATATGTATACAATCATGGCCCATTTATGTGGTGCCCTACTTTTTAACGTTGTATGTTCTATTTAAAGTTCATTTAATACTATATTTCCAACCAAATACACTTTGATATTTATTAGTTATGAATTTCATAATTATTAAATCATAAAAAAACTATAATTGAGACCCTAAACCAGTTTTAACTCAATTTTTATTAAAAAAATTCGGAATTGATTGAGATAAATATATATATCTAAAAATCTAAAGTGAGTATATATCTTGATATTTATTCATTACTATTTTTGAGATTTATTAAGTCATCAAAGGAAATTATTGAATTATAGAGAGGAATAGTAGATTGGATTGATGTGAGACTAGATGTATTGATGTGTTACATTGAGCCTCATATGTGGTATATATAAGAGTATATGCGAAGAGATAAGACAATTAATCTACAGATAAGACAGAAAGAGATATAACATGATTCTAACCAATTTTATCTCTAAGATATACTCTAATAGAAATTATAATTGAGATTTCATATCGAGTATAACTAGATGTTTATTAATTATAAATTTTGTAATGATTAATTATACGTTGTGCAGGGTTAGCGACTAGTTTAGTACCATTATATTAACTATACCTGTAGCTGGTTCTGCAGTCCCTTGATGTGGACAACTGCCAAGTCCAACATGTCTGAGGTGCTCGTTTGCTGCCACACATTTGGAACAAAAACAAATTTAAAAAAAATTAGATCATCAATTAAACTTCATGCATCTCATCAATTAAAGTTCAGACAAGTTGACAAGGGCTACTACTATATATACTAGAGAGAAATTAAACACGTATGCATTTGCATGGCACACCTTGTCCATGTTAGGCACAAGGGCCTGCAACTTCCTGAGCTTCTCGCTGATCCTCGTTCTCCGCTCCTGCCATCATCGGTCACATACCAAAGATTAATCTATCTCGCATGCGCGATCCCAAAGAGGAACTAACAAAATACTATACTAGATGCAGATGAAGGACATCTAGAAAGATGATCTATCTATCTATATATATATGAGAGAATATATAGAGAGATCATCTCTCTATATATAGTACTCCATGAGTAAGCAAGCAGGCTAGGCTAAGTGCTTCGTTCCGCTACCGCTAATTGAAAAACGTAGGTAGGTCTATTTGAAATGCTGCTGATTTTAAGAATCAGCTAGTAAGTAGCTAGCCGAGAACTGGTATTTTATAGTTTTTGGATTCTTAATTTATATTTAAATTCTACGGTTATCCTATTTCAGAAGATTAGAATCGTTTAAAAAGCTTTAGATTCTAAGAATAATTATGACTGTCAGAAGTTCCCAAACAAACTAGCACAACTGCTATACTAGATGCATAGAATTAATAGAGCATATGTCGTCTGCATATAATGTACGTACCCTCTCCGCGATGCTCCGGGGGTGCGTCGCGCATCCACGCTTGGCTCGTACTCTGAAAGGCACCTGGTCCTGCTGCATCTGCATGTATTTTTCTACGCCACCCATCTCCCTAGGAATAAGCTGCAATCATGCACACATACATCCACATTATATATATAATTTCCTAGTAGTGCTATATATATATATTAGAATGCTATCCAGCTTATAACTGAAGAAAAAACCTTCAGAGGTCAGAGGTTCTTCCTTCTCGATTAGATCTGCTAGTGCAATATACACGCATCATCAGCATATGCTCCGACATGCTACTAGCAAAACACTAGCTAGTAGCATGTCAATATATATATATAGCGCGAGGCGCACTGTTTATTATTCAGCGCGAAAGGACCGTAAAAATTTTACGACCCATCATAAAAGTGCACGTAAATTTTTTACGTCGGTAGTAATCATTACGAGCAATGATTACTACCGGCGTAAAAATTTTACGATTGCTTTTTGTGATGGATCGTAAAAGTTTTACGGCCCTTTCGCGCTGAATAATAAACAGCGCACCTCGCGCTGCATAGCG
>KE370773.1:1663358-1677657 GCA_000418225.1 Zizania latifolia
GTTACAGCTACTCCTACAATCTAGAGCTTCTCAAATGAATCAGATTCTGGCTCTAGCTAGAATATCATGAACTTTAATAGTTGCAAAAATTTAGAAATGAACTAGAATCAAAAGCTGAAAACATCAGTTTCTATATATTTTCACCTGCCGCTTCTCAAAATCTAAAACTTTCACACACGCACTGTATAGCACATCCAGAATTTGTCATTAGTCTCGGTAACCTTAAATTTTATCATTTTTACTTTAGTAATTTAATAATTCCTAAATTCGTAATTAATGATTATCACATGAACAATCGGTGACACACCTCTCTAGTGAACTCCATGTATAATAAGAATTATCACAATACCGTCTCTAGTGAAACCTGCTGACAACAGTGTACTGTGTAACGAACAATCTCGGTCAAATTGCAGCGAACATGCATCGTTAATTTTATCGGGCCAATCTAGCACAAAACGAGCCATTCTGACACATGCTGGCACACAACAGCAGCCCATAAATCAGACCAACGATCTTAACGGTGATGCACGGCTATCTATATATGCCAGCGGATTGATGTTCAGTTCAGGGGGCGAACCATAGGTCCAAGTGGTGCTAAGCTACTGAGTAAAAAATAATATATAAATCAATTGATAGAGACCTAAATAATTTATAAATTATTAATTGGTGTACCCCGGAAAGCAGGTCATCGGAGTGATCCCGAAAGGACACGAACTCGTCGTTTTGGTGCACACGGTGAAATGATGACCTTCTTGGTTCGCTAAAGTCAGCGCGGCCGAGAGAGATAGATGCAGCTGAACCTAGACAGATGACAGACAACGCTCATGCGAGAGGTAGGAGGTAGGTGGTCTAACCATAGGTACGTTAATACCAAGCGGGAGACCGTACCCGATCAATCAGACAGGCTGATTTTAAGAAGCAACCGATAAAAATTTAAAAGAGTTAATGTTTCTTCTGAATTCTATATTCTATAGATATTGAGTTTTACAATTAAAAATTTTAATTTTGAGAAACAAATGTCAAGAATTTGAAGGAGTTAATGTTTCTTCTAGATTCTAGATGTTTTATAATCTAAAACTAAAATCTGAATTGTTTATTTTGAAATTTTGGAAGTAAGACTTTTTGACTCTGGTTGATCCATCTACACACGGCGATAGCAGCGTGTGAGCATGTACCAAATATGAGCAATACGCACGCCTTGGCCTCCTTGGATTATATATGTGCAATGGATACCGATGTCTTGGCCTCTTCTCAGATTCGAGAGATTAAGCAGGGAAAACGACTGAATGAATGGCAAAATATAACATTGCTAACTGAGCTAACACATTGTATCTATGCACGTAAGGTTGTGGTTGTCAGACTAGTATTTTTTTTATGGAAAAGGTATCATGAAAACAGTAGGTGAGTAGGGATGGTCCCTTAAAGTTTCGAGATTGTGTACACTACTAGTGGACATGTTGGAAAAAAAACATTGAACATACCAACAATAGAAAATAAGATATTTGCAAAAGGGCTCATCTCTTTCTCCCATGCCATCCATATATATTTCAACACAAGTCGCAACTTGCAAGTTCAATTTTATCAGTTTTATATCTAGCAAAAGATAAACAGCACGTGTTAAATAAGTCAAATATCAAATAAGATAATAATGACTCGAGCCGTTAGTTCCGAGCCTAATGGTGAGCTAATATACCCATCAAGAGAATCCTACCAAAGATAAGGTACGAGAACGGTTTCTCTGTAGTCGATTTCACGGTAATTTTGTTACTTACATGTGGATCCTAACACCATCATGCCTACATGTCACATGTATGAAAATAACTATAACGGATCTCAAATCTCAAATCATAAGTATAGGTTAATGAAAACCGAGGAAAGAGAAGATTGGCTAGTTCTTAGTGGTGGTGTTAGCTATGCAAATATTAATAATGGTGCGTTTAAATAGACAGGCAAGTAGATAATTTCGAATAAAGAAATACGTGTGAGAATCCTGTGGCTCTACAATCCTGAGGGCCCACGTTGCTCCTTGCTAGAGCCCCACCATATGAAACCACCGTAACTATGCAGCCCGTAGTTTTCCATCCAATATGTTCTAGCTAGCCGGTTTGAAAGCAACCCAAGATATCCCAGAAATTAATAAAACGTCGAAGACAAAAAAAAAATCTGGATATTATATATATAATTGGTGAAATCAGCAGATTTCCGAATCAGATTAGGTCTACGCACTCCTATTGGCCATTACTAAACTTGGTTATCTTGTAATGTGCAAAATTTTGGTATTTGTAAATTATGCTGAAGACCAGAAGTGATATCGTGATTCTACATTTCTATTATGTTTGTAAAAGCGATAAAATCCAATGTGATGACACGAGGAAGAAAGATCTTCTTATGTTTAACATGAAACCCACTGTTTTTTATATTATATATTTTGGGGATTGTGTACATATTGATCGTATTTCTCTGTATAGAGAACAAATTTTTATCCAAATGATATCCCCTATCGAAACAGGACCTTGCAAAGTATGGAACAAGATGAGTTTACTAAAATTTTGAAATGGTCGCAAAGATGAATGGCATGCCAGTCTCTGCCTGCACTGCACATTGGAGTGGAAAATATTTGGTAATAAGTTCATCGGTGTGTAGCTAGCACTCAAGCCATAGCCATGAGATTGCATCAGCTAATGTGTTTTTTGGCAACATAAAATGGGGTGAAATATTGCCATCTCCCGGAGAAGTGTTGCATTAATTGGTGCTGCGGCAAATGAACACATGCATGCAGCGTAGATATAGAAGAAAAAGAAGGCGCTGCTGATGCAAAAGCATCGGATGACTATATTGCACGGGTGCTGATGTGCGTACTGTGCAAATCCAAAAACATTCCTCGAAGCACTCAAATCTCAAAAACGACGGAAATTAAATGAAAAAACGGCAAGATCATATCAAACTTGATTAAATTTCGCACCACGTACGATAAAAGGTAAGAAGCTGGATTAAAAGAAGCAGGAGTGGATAAAAATAAGACATGTGCGTGAAGAATCTGGCAAAAAATAAAACCGCAGGTGGGGGAACCAATGAGCAATGACTTTGAGTGGAAGAACAACACTAGGTTGTTAGAACATTCCGAGGTGGAAGAGGAAGACGAAGGAATCGATGGAAGGCAAGGCAGACATAAATGGTAGAGACGAGAGGGTGCAGTACGTTACCGTTATCCACGACGGGGCTCGAGAAGAATCCCGTCGGCGAGCCGGTGTGCGTGTGCCGCGTTAGCAACCCCGACGGGCCGCCGCCGTCCGGCTTCGCCTCGAGTCCGAGCTGATGGAAATGGTGCTGGGCGTGGCTGTGGCCGTGGCCGTGTCCCAGCGAGATCTCGGCGCCCCCGGCGCCGTAGTGATGCTGCCTCATCATCGCGCGCTCCGCGGCAGTAGTTGACGCCGACGGCTGCTGCTTCTGCTGCTTCTCCCCTCCGCCTGGCACCGGGAAGAACGTCCTCGCGGCCGCCGCCGCCCCCTCCCCCACCGGCGCGTCAGCAAAGAACGACTGCAGGCCGCCGCCGTGCTCCGTGGTGCCCCCGCCGCCGCCGTAGCGCGACGGCATCCCCCCGCGCTGCGGCTGAGGCCTCGATGGCGGCGGGTTCATGTACTCTAGCTAGCTAGTAGCTTCGCGCTCGCGCGGAAGGGTTGGCGCTAGCCGCTAGCTAGCTGGTTTAATGGTTTTGGCTGCTTTGTCTGCTGCCTCTCGCCCTCTCTGTGGTGCCGCTTTTGAGGCTGGTGTTTTCTTCGCGTGCCGGGGGAGCGCAGCAAAGCGAGCTACTAGCAGCTACTCATCAAGCGATAGCGCGAGAGACTGATCAGCTGTCGAGTGGCGACTGGATCGGCGGCTTCGTGGAAGACGAAAAATAAAGCGGCCGGCCGGGTCGACGACGCGCTCGTGATACGGTCTCGGGGGCTGGGGCGTGAGGAGGCCGTGCGCGCGCGGGTGGGAGACGGGTGCGGGCGACGTGGACGACAAGTGGATCACGCTGCAGAAAGCGCTCGGCAAGTGGGGCGCGTGGGGGAGCCCGCCCGCCCGCGGCGTCGCCCCGGTGACGCCCGATCCCTCCGCGCACTTGGAAACCGCGGCCAGCGGCGCCGGCGCCGCGCAACCGCGCGACGTGCGCGTAATTGGATGGCACGCAGCTCGCAGCGCCCCGGGGGCAGCCGGCCGGGATCACAGCCGGTTTGAGGAGGGGATAAGAGGTCGTTGAGCCATCGGGGTCGGCTGAGGCGCCGGGCCCCGCATGTTATGGGTAACGATCTCGGCGCCTCGGCGGCAGGGTTCGTTGCACTTGGATAATCACACCTCAACCGTTCTTACTTATTTGTTTTCTAAAGTAGGAGTGATAATAATAACTAGCCGAAATTTCAGCGGAATTAGACTGCCACGTAAGAAAAAAAATCTAATAGAACAAGAAAATTAAAGAGAAGAGAAAATAGAAAAGAAGAAACAATATAAAGTAAGACATCGTGTCTTCACAACATCCAAAACAGAGATGGAAATTGATTGGATGGGAGGCGGAGAGAGAAATGAGAGAAATATATAAAAATTTACTGTGGATCCACGCTAAGAAATCAAGGATAAAAGTATAGTTTTTAGAGATAGTGTGTTGCTGACATAATAAGATAGGACATCATCTGAGAAACTATAGATTGGGACTGCTTTTAGATGACTATTTAAAATAGAACTGTAAAATTGCCATGTAACTATATTTTTATTTCTAAAAGTCTATTATGTTTCTAATATATATATATATTCACCGTTAATCTATTACAACATGGTCCATCTCATTTTAGTAGTGTATATATTTAACAGGATAAAGTGACTGTGGTGGCTTCTTTAATAGTAATAGGCAAACAGATGAAGAGTTGTTTAGTTAGGTTCTCTCCTGCTTGAATTGCACCGGTGACATTAGTTAACTCCGGCTCTCTAGCTGCAGCTTGCTGCTCTCTGAAGTAGCCGCGGCCGGATTCAGAAACAAAAACCCGCGCGCGCGTCAAGGATTCGATGATTCGATCCACGACCCAAGTGATCCCAGTAACGTAGTGCTATCAAGTTAGCAGTAGCATGTACCATGTATAGTGTACTCGTTTTGAAAGAGAATGCATGCATGGTACTTACGGGGTCAATCAAGTGGCAAGGTTAGCTGCTGCCTGCTGGTGGTCGGTGTGGATTCATATCGCCAGGCTTAACTCCTCCAATTCCGTACATGCCTGACGGGAAATTCAGTTAAATCTTTGACACTGTGTCACTGTATGTACACTAGCTCTAAAGTCTAAACACTAGTGAGATTTCAGTTTACCGTACACTCCCACTCTCTGTCTCTGTTTAGGCCGATGTGATCAGATCCATACAGTCAAAGCCTTTTTGGCCAAGAATCGTTGGGAATCGGAACTAACTATAGCTGATGCTATAGGTGGCTAAGTGGGCTGCGCTAGGCTTAGCCTAAAAAATAGGTCTGGCCTAAAAAACACAGCACTAGCACGGTCCGGCACTATGGATTTAGTGCTAATGCTGGCCCGGCACGGCACGATTATTTGGGCCGGCTCGACGGCGGCCTGACGCCTCCCGCGCTCCCAGCCATCCGATCCGCCGCTCCCTTGTCCTCAGCCATCCGATCAACAGCTTGCCATGGTATAAATTCCACCGCGTCGCGTCCCCCTGAAACCCTAGTTTATTTCCCTCGAGTCCCCGACCCCCCCACCCCCTCGGTTCCCTCGCCCTCGCTACCTCCGCCTGAAACCCTACATCTCGCTCTCCGCCGATCCGCCTCCTTTGGATCCGCCAATCCGCGGTGCCGCCGGCCGATCGTCGGCCTCCTCACCTCGTCGTCATCCTGATCCTCTTCGGCATGTTTGCGTCTCACCCGCTCCCTTCCCCCTCTCTATCTTTCACGCCGTCAGCCGATCTGGTTGTTGCGTCGTCGGCTTGTCGCGTCGGTAGATTTGGTGGTTGCGGGCTATGGGCTGAGGGCTGCGCCGGTAGATCTGGTGATCTTCGAGTTGCCTTCGTCCTCTACTCCTCTCTGACAGCTATTGCGTCGCCAGGTACCTACCCGGCTACCCATTCCCTCCCTGATCCCCTCCCCCTCTCCGTCTCACACGCCGCCGTGCTGCCGGTCGATCTGCTGGTGCGGCCGTGCGGGACGCCAAATCTTCGTGCTAGTGCCGTTCTGTTGCTCTTCTTCGGTTCTTCCTCACCGACAACCATTACAGCACAGCAGCAGGTACCTACTTGTTGTGCCGTGCCGCCCGTGCATGATGTTATAGCTATTGTGTTACTTCTGTATCACTATAACTATATCAACAATGTATGATGTTCTTGTGTAATTACTTGTTACTTCTGTACACTTGATGTTTGTATGTATGATGTTCATGTTCTTGTGTAATTACTTGTTGTTCCTGCTGTTGTACACTTGTTCTAGCTATTCTATTACTTCTGTTACTCCTATTACTTCTATTACTTTTGTACACTAGCTGTTCTTGTGTAATTACTTATGCTTGTTTCTGTACACTCGATGTTTGTATGTATGATGTTCATGTTCTTCTGTACTTACTTGTTGTTCCTGCTGTTGTACACTTGTTCTAGCTGTTCTGTTACTTCTGTTACTCCTATTACTTCTGTTACTTTTGTACACTAGCTGTTCTTGTATAATTACTTCTGTTACTTCTGTACACTTGCTGTTTGTATGTATGATGTTTATGTTCTTGTGTAATTACTTGTTGTTCCTACTATTGTACACTTATTCTAGCTGTTCTGTTACTTCTGTTACTCATATTACTTCTGTTACTTTTGTACACTAGCTGTTCTTATGTAATTACTTATGTTACTTCTGTACACTTGCTGTTTGTATGTACGATGTTCATGTTCTTGTGTAATTACTTGTTGTTCCTGTTGTGGTACACTTATTCTAGCTGTTCTGTTACTTCTGTTACTCCTATTACTTCTGTTACTTTTGTACACTAGCTGCTCTTGTGTAATTACTTCTGTTACTTCTGTACACTTGCTGTTTGTATGTATGATGTTCATGTTCTTGTGTAATTACTTTTTGTTCCTGTTATGGTACACTTGTGCTGTAATTCCGTTACTTCTGTACACGTGTTGTTGCCTGTTTCTATACTTGAATCCTTGCTGTTCTGTATTTAGGGTTTCTAGTTTTACATACTTGCTGTTCTCTGGCCCTTTTGTCCAAGTTTACTCATCATCTCCTAGAGGCTAGATCCTTGCTTTGTTGACCTCACTGGCTGCTCTGGTGCTTTGGATTCGAGGTAAACACCAGTTGTTCTGTGTACCTACTTTGATTGTGCAACTATAGTTATGCTAATAGTTATATCTACAGGAATCCATTGAAGAATCGGAGGGCCGGCGATGGACAGCGAAGCGGATGGGCCCTCCATCAACGATGAACTTCGGTTGATGGGTCAACCCGGGGATGATGATGAAGACTTGGGCATGGAGAGGGAGGAGCTCTTAGGCGGCCGCAGCAGTGACGATCCTATCGACATCGAAGGCGATGCCGAGGGCGGTGGCACTGCGGCAGGCCAAGAGGCTGGGGGTCAGGACCCCCATAGACTCCTCCCACGGCAGCAAGAAGAGGTCCCGTTCCAGAACCTCTGATGTTTGGAATGACTTCAAGAAGATATTTAAGGTAATTGATGGCAAAAGCGTCAAGTATGAAGCTAAGTGCAATCATTGCGGTCATATTTATTCTGCTCTTTCTACTGGTAGCACTGGCCATCTCTTGAGGCATAGGGCTAAATGTCAGGCTAGAATTGCTAAGTCTCGGTCATCTCAATCGTTAATTTATTTTAATTCTGATGGTAGTGTTCGACACTAGGAGTACAATGCCGAGGTAGCTCGTACTCAGCTTTGTCGCTTGATTGCTAGACTTGATCTTCCACTATGTTTTGGTGAATATGATGAATTTGAGGAGTACATTAAAATTGCTCATAACCCTAGATTTGTTCCTGTATCTAGGCAAATCACCACTAGATATCTTGTTAAGTACTTTAATGATTCACGTGGTAAGCTTATTGATACTTTTCAATCTAGTGTTACATCTGTTGCCCTGACATCTGATATATAGTCTGGTAATGCTAAGGAGGATTACCTTTGTGTGGTTGCTCACTATGTTAGCTATAGTTGGCAATTAGAGAAAATGATCATTGGCTTTAGGCTTATTGATGTGTCTCACACTGGTGAGAACATTGCTGATCATGTGTTTACTGTGGTACAAGATTATGGTTTAAGTAACAAAGTGTTTTCTGTTACTTTAGACAATGCTTCTTCTAATTCTACTGCTATGTTAAAGCTCACACCTAGCTTGTCTGGTTATATTGATGATATTTTCTTGTATCAGCGATGTGCTTGTCATATTACTAATCTTATTGTTAAATCTGGCTTGAAGAGGCTTAAGCCTTACCTTGAAGCATTTAGGACTGCAATTTTATTTCTAAACTCATCTAACCAACGCATTGCCGCATATAAGAGTTATTGCATTGCTACTGGTGAACGTCCTACAAAGTTTGGCTTAGACATGGAAGTGAGGTGGAACTCTACCTATTTGATGCTTAAACATCTGGTCCCTTATAGAAACACCTTTAGTGTGTTCATTGAGACTAACTACCATAGAAAAGATGGTGAGCCTCTACTTCTGACAGAATCTCATTGGTATGTGGCAGAAAAAAATCTATCATTTCTTGAGCTATTTTATGATTCAACTGTTGTTCTGTCTGGTGTTTACTACTCTACCTCTCCCATTATGTTGTATCATCTTATTCAGTTTACTAGACACCTGTAGACTTATGAGAATGATAGATTGCTTAGAAATATAGTTATCTCTATGAAAGACAAATATCTAAAGTACTGGAGGGACATACCATTGCTTTATTCCATTGCATTCATCCCGGATCTTAGAGCTAAATTGAAACATTTGTATAGTGTGCTTAGGTTGTTATCTGCTCTTACTGGTACTGATTATTCTACATATTTAACTGAGGTAATAGCTCATCTTTCTACACTTTATAACACATATGAGAACAAGTTTGGTGCAGTGAGATTGCAGAGGACATCACAGCCAGGCAGTTCTGGTAAGAAAAAAACTGCCTGGGATCAGATTTTGGATGATGCTCCAATTGATTCTGGTATGCCTTTCTCCACTTCCACCCTCTCTAGTGTGTCCACAAGAACATCTGCCACTTCCCTTTTGCATGCTGCAAGCAATCCTGTTCCTGTTCCTGGTATAGGATCTAAACTTTCAACTTATTTGGATAGTGACCTTGTCAATCAATATGACGATGATTTCAACTGTTTGAACTAGTGGTAGGACCGCAAACAGTTATTTCCAGTTCTTTCTATCTTAGCTAGAGATGTTCTGACTGTGCCTATTTCTACTGTTTTACCAGAGTCTGCATTTAGTCTTTGTGGCAGGGTCATTGAAGAGCGCCGCCGATGTTTGACTCTTGAAATAGTGGAGATTCTATCATGTATTAAGGATTGGGAGGCTGCTGAAAATAGAATCCAGCACATGGTGGAGGACAAGGAACTTCAAGCTTCTTTTAACAATCTCTATCTTGATGCCAATGTGATGTAATATTGTTCTGTCTTATGAACTTTGGGCTATTGGACTTGAACACCTGGGACTGGCCGACTGGGATTCTGGGAGGCTGGGTATCTGGACTAGGATGTAATATTGCTATTGAAGTATTGATTATTAATTGATTGAGCTATGCTGTACTCTTTTTTCCTGTCTAGGGTTTCTCACGAGGTGTGAGTTTTACCTAGATATGTTTTTAATGAAGCAGCCATTGCACCAGCTCAAACTTTCTATAAGTTTTATTTTTGCATTCTGTGATTCTGCTTATTTCTGTAAAACTGTGAAGTGTGAATTCTGTGATTGTGAGTTGTGAAAGTGTGATTTGTTGTACTGTGCAAAGTGTGAATTCTGTTTTGCATGCTTTGTGAGCTGCCATTTGTGAATTGGACTGTAAATTCAGCTGTAAAACTTGTAATTTCTGCTGTGAATCTTGTAAATTCTCATGTGAATTATGTTGTAAATTATAAATTTTGTGAATTCTGCTGTAAATTTCGAAATTTTAGTTTTAAAATTGTCAGATTGTTACATTGCTTGAGATATTCTGCTGCCTGTTCTGAAATTTTCGCTTTGTAGTGCCCGTGCCGGCACTAGCCCGCTGAGTCAATAGTGCCATAGTGCTGGCACAGCACTATGAACCAAGCTTAGTGCCGTGCCTGAATCATGACCTCAGCACGGCGTGTCGGCACGGTGCCGGCACGAATAAGGTCTAGTGTCTAATCGTATCGTGCCTATCCGTGCTAGTATCGGGCTAGTGCCGAACCGCCCATTTAGCCACCTATGGCTGACGCGTGACTCTCTCGCTCTCTATATCTCTCCTCCAGTCGGCTTCCACACAAGTGCACATCAGAAGGCGGTCGTACCAATTTCGTCCAAAAATCGTTGGGAATCGGGACTCGCGTAGTAGTACCACGCATGGTACCGCCACAGTGCACTTGAACATGTACTCGCCCCACGCAGAGCAGAGCAGAGGGCCCAGCCGAATTCATGCCACACACGAGCACTGCCCCGGCCACGGCCACCTTGGCCCGAGTTCGCAGGCTCGCACTGCTGCCGCGAGCGTACGTACTTGCTTGGAGACCGGACGGGGCAGGCAGGCAGGCAGGCAGGCAGCGAGAGACTGAGTGAGAGAGAGAGAGATTGATTCAAAAAGCCGCGCTTTTGGCGAGTCCATCCGTGCATCCCCCCTAGCCGTTCCATCCATCCCCAAGTTGGCATACTAGTTTTAGGAATTTTTTATGCCCTCTTGGTACGGACCCCCGCGATAAACAGCGCCCAAGTTGGCAAGTGGACGGACATGAGGACGTCGCCCTTGCGCGTCCGCAGCCAAGTAGCCAACCATCCGACGGGAACATGCCGGGATCGATATCATGTAGCTAACTAGCTATATCGCGCGTGCCACGGCGCTAGCTACGCATACGTACGCGAGCGAGCACGCGCGCGCGTGACGAGAACGATCGGAGGTCGCCGGTGCTTCGGGGAGACGACGTATGTTTTCTCCGTCCATCGATCAGCGATTCGGCGACGCGCGCGCCCGCGGCTGGGTTGCCGTGTATACTCTATGCATCGATCCGGCCAGTTGCTTCGTCTCCGGCCCGCGTGCCCCGGCCAGCAGGACCGCTAGCTTGCTGCCTTGCTTGCCCAAGTGTCCCTGCCGTCACTTTTCATGTAATAAAAAGCTATTATAATATATATATATTATAAGTTATTTGATTTTGATCAATTTTATAAAAAATATATTAATAATTATAACATTAAATTAGTTTTATTAAATCAATCTTAAAATATATATTAATATTATATTTATTTGATATTATAGATACTAATATACTTTTATTTAAATTTAGTTCAAATTAGAAAAAAATTAGTTTTTTAAACGTAAGCAACTTATAATATAAAATAGATATAGAACTAATTAGATGAAGGCACGGTAGTGGCCATTTCATCAACTTAGAACATTTTCAGTGATCGGTGCATGGTCCTACGTATATAAAAAATCGACTCATCATCGCTAGAACGAATTGATTCGTAGAAAAGAGAAAGAATTGACTGTCCTATATAAATCGATTCACGCTAAATAACTAAAGGCAAAAAAAGAACAGTATAGAGCAAAAGAATAAATTATGAGACAGAAAACCGATGCAACTACCGTGCATGCCTCTTTAGTTGACGGTGGGGCAAGGAACTAATGGAACCACCGGAGATGCTCTTACTGCTATGTCTACAGTCTAAGTACAGTGCTAAGTGCTAATAGAGTAATAGCCACCATCTGACGATTCTACATGCATGCTTGCCGTCGCGTCGATCAGTTGGCCTGGGCAATCAGAGACTGCTAGCGTTAAAGAAAACTTGTTAACACTGACGTAGTAATGATTTGTGGCATATGAATAGCTAGTCGCCTAGTCCTTGTCAGCCTATCGATGCGTACGTCCTCGATCGTCCGAGGATAAGTGATCGTCTGATCGATCAAATATTGTCTGCACTTTGCAGAGGAAGAGAGGACGTACACGACGTGGGAAAAAAGAAAAAAAAGGCACAATATGGAATGGAGAATCCAATGAAACTTTATACCCCATCATTCCATATTATAAAATATTTGTATTTTTTTTAAAAATTATCTAATTTTGATCTAATTTAAAGAAAAAATATATATCAATAATTACAATATTAAATTAGTTTGATTAAATTTACTATTAAACATGTCTTGTATATTTATTTAATATTGTCGAAAGATGACCGACCAAACTCAAAGAGAAAGAAACTTAAATATTGACGCGAGTTCGATCAGCTAAAGGGATCCTTTACGAAAGTTACCTTGGCGTGCCAATGTGCCATCTCAAAGAGATTAACGGAGAGCGACATCAGCTATACATATATTCCCCCACTTCTCAGATTAACTTCAAGCTGTTAATCTGCTCCTAACTAGGTTGATGACGAGACCTCTTGAAAGGGACGCAACTGGATTTAAAAGAATAGCTCGTAAGTTGAGAACCGCAATTAAGCTACCGACGTGTCAGTGTGTCAAACAGTATAAAATAATTTGTGTAGCTGCGAGCCCAGCTAACGTGGCCCTAAACTCTTGCAAAGGTAGATCTCTTCGGTATCAGTGTTTTTACCCGTTTCTGATGGATGCATCAGCGTTCTTCCAACGTACTAGTAGCTTAGTAAGTCACCACGACACTTTTCAATTGCCAGTGATTTCAATAGTTTGTTCACTTTGCTGTTGCTATCTCGATGGATTTTGCTGGGCCAAGTAGGCTGAGGAAAATGTCAAACGAGTAGAGAGGAGTCGAACAAGGCTTCAGTTCTGTGGATTAGCCAGTGTGTGGATTAGTCAGACAGGCCTATCCACCCGTGGTAGATGGCCCAACTGTGCTATTCTACTAGTCTGATACACTTTCTTGGGCCTGCCCATCCTACATACTTATGCTATTCTCTCTTTCTAGCATAACGAGACAGATCATCACAAATTCATCCAGAGTCCTAGAAAATTCTGACATCTCGTGCCAAACGCTAAACAAATACGAGATGATATTTTAAAAGGATATCTTATAGTTGTGGTGTACAATTGCCTAATTTAAGGACTCTTAGTTACACACCTCGCACTGTCTCACATGCAGACAGGCCTGCGTGTAGCCATCGGATCAGCCATAACATCCAAAATCTGCTACGTGATATTAGCCAGCCAGCCAGCATCCCCTGCACCATGCGTCCCAAGCATGCACTGCCCTCCTCTGCCACGTCCACTTGGCCATGTAAGGCATGCATCCCAGATCAGTTATGAACTTTAGGCTAATATATTCTTTTATGTTTAATGGTTTATATTTTTAGTTTTGTCCCGAGCCTTTAAAATGTCAGAACCGGCACTCTTAGTATATATAAAAAACATGCATATATTGCTTTGCAATATTGTAAGCCATCAGACAGGAACACAAACGGGTCAAGTTTCATACTCTAATACTATACTGATGTATTATCGTGCGTTATCCCTGAGAAGATATGGACTAAAGAGATGTTTAATTTGTAGTCCAAATAAACATACTAAAATTTGGGGATGCAAAATTTTGACATAACTAAATTTTGTTAAGCTCAAATAGTGTGCGTAGTGTTGCTTCGAATGAACGTCACGTACTCAGGTGGTCCAAAAATATTAATTTCAGGCTCGTTTGTTACATACTTACATCTCTACATTAAGCTTTTAAAAATCTTAAATATGGAAAATAGTTAGTTAAAACATCTAATTTTATTTTAAACTCAAAACAAGAGTTTAAATTATTTTATGTAATTATAGAACTTCAGATCAAACACAAATATAAAGATGTGTGCCAAAACAGTCCCTCACATCTGCAAATGCGAATTCCCAAGGAGGAGGGCAGGAGGCAAAACGGAGAGGAAATTTGAAGCAGCTGCCATGCCCGGCCTCAAGGCAGCAGCTCGCCGGAGCTAGACAGAACAAACAGCGGGCGGACGCCGCGCGACTCCGCCAGTCCTCCCTCCCCGTCCTCCTGGTTTCTATTTCCGCACCGGCCTCCAACCACCCGCGAGGCCGCGACCCCCGATTTCCGTGGCAGCCGCGGCCGGATGATATGCCTAGAAAGCCCCTCCTCCCCCTCCCCACCGTCGCCACCCGCGGGCACAGCAGCACCCGTCCCCCGCTCCTTCTCTCCCTTCGCC
>KE370773.1:1677917-1693395 GCA_000418225.1 Zizania latifolia
CGCGCTGGCAGGGGTCCGCGTGCTCTCCATGGTCGGCGCCGCGCGCGCGCAGCACGCTACCGCGGATGCCATCGCGAGGCGCCACCTCGATGAGGGCGCTGCGTCCGTCGCCGCTGACGCCGTTGCGCGCCACGACATCAGGGTGAGAACTCGAGATCCTTCCCGGTTACCTTAGGCCACTTTTGGTGGATAATTTGCTCGGCTTTACTCTGTGGCATCGCGAAGAATTAAGCTTAGATTTCAGTTGGTTAAATGACATTTCAATGCATTTTGTTTGCGTGTCTAGGAGTGATCACGATTCGGGATAGTTCTAGACGGGATCAATTTGAACTCGTGGATTTGGTTTGAACGTTGATCAGAGTTTTGAGGTGGTTCAAATGTGTTATAACTGATGGGAGTTGTCAATGCCTCAATGATACTAAGCTACATTAGCTCAAACTTAGGTGAAAATAGTGTACTCCTATAGTGATTTAAAACCATACAGAGATTACGTTGTTTGAACTGTGAATAGGTCAGTTAAGAGCTTCATTTGGGTGGAGATCAATGTGGTTAACGGCCAAACACTATGAAGTGGCTCGGTGTTACACTGTTACTGTGAGCTCGAGCTGTACCCCCTTTTTCCATATCAAAGATAGTTTGATGAGGTTCTGAGGTTAATATTTCAAGTTGGAACCTAATTTCATATTTGTGGATTCAAAATGTTTCTCTTCTCACTTGTTGGCATTCTGTATTCCTGAAATTGAGTTTTGTTTTGTTCTTAACTGAAAAGGATTGACCACTGATGAAGCTCATGAGTATATACTTGCACTGGAAATCATATTTATTGTATCAATATAGGTCATCTTAAAATTGTTACCAGAAACAACACACTTTAATACCATGATAAAAATGGAGACATTCTTGATGATGTACCAATGAGGATCATGGTTCTTAGCTATGTAGCATATCATTATAAATATGGAGAAAATCCTTAAGATTTACAAACGAGAAGGAAAGAAAGGAGGTTGGGGGAGGGGGTTCGGTTTTAGAATGATCTTTTAAGGGATAATGATGGGGCATGTAATTTCTGACATACAATCTAGATTAGATCTAGGAAGAGTAGAGTTTCTACCAAGTACTGACTTATCCTATTGCTATTTCTGTTTTGCTGAACAGGTGAGGTATAAATGCTGGCTGTGGTGGACTAGATTTGGCATGGCAGTGGGTGCGATGCAGTTGGTTGGGGCAATCTATCTCATGTTTGTCATTGTGAGAGATCTTTCAAATGAAAGAAGAGCAGCTAACTGTTTCTTTGGTATGGCTGAGTCAGATGATCAGATCCCATCATATATCTGTTGAGAATTCCATCTGTGCACCTAAACCTTTGTGAACTTTTGTTTGCTGAAATCTTGCTGCCAAGTAAACTTTATACATGCAATTATGCAAAACATTACTTGAGCCCTCTCTCCCTATATATTCCAAATGAAAAATGATGGGTGAACAGTACCAAGAGCATGTTGAATACTCTGTCGGCAACTTTCACCTCTTGTGAATTTAGTACTAAAATATGATCCATCTTGACGAAACTAGTATTTTCTTATGATTTTTTTCCTGCTCCATCAAATCTGCTCAATAATTTGTTTTACTTGCTTCACAATCTAGGACAGGATGAAGCTGATCAAGTCTCTCAGCGAGCATTAATTGCCTTGTTTCTTATCCTTTCCTGGGTTGTGGTCATTGTCCAATGCTTCATGGGTTCTGATATATTAAGGTGGCGGTCGTTCTATGCAACACATGATATGGCATGGAAAGCTCATTACAGCGAGGTGTTTGATCATGGAATTCGAGAAGCTTTATGCTGCCTAGGTCGTGCAAAGTATCTGTAGGTCACTATCCAGTCATTTTTATGCTGTGAAAACTCACTATTTATTGACCGATTTGAGATAGTTTTCTTATGTACTGATGTAGAACCGTATTGGAAGAGGATGAGGTTTACTCTGTGGCAAAACTTCTGGGTGATTTGGTTGCATATCGTGCTTCTGGGACAGGGCATTTGGAGCTCTTAGCAGGTCAGCTCTCTGTTTCATTGCCTTCATATTGAATTAGTTCTGTGACCTATTTGAATTTTGAAACATAGACTTGAAGCCAACCCACATGATGGCATGAACATTCTAAAATTTTGTCATGTACCTTCCCAAAGACGTGCATAGCTACATAGGTGTTTATGTTTTCAGTAAATAGGAAGTAAATTCTACTAGCATCACTTGTACCATTCAGAACTCCAATATATACTTCACATTTTATTTATCATCTGTTTGTAATCATATTTGTAATTTTGTCATTCTTCTTTCTATTTTAATCTCCTGTAAGGAAATCCTAGAGACATCCGTTCCTGTAATAGAAATGGGAGAGGATCCCCTCTCTGGCTCAAAAAAAAAAAGAAGTGCAATTTGTCTACATCCTAAAATACATGACTTCTGTATATAATCTAGAAAGAAATTTATAATTCTGGCATAGAAAATTAGAGGGAAAAATTATGTTTTGGTGAGATTCAAGCAATTGTAAGACTGAAACTTGAGTATTCCAGATGAAAGTCCTTTTATTCACAAGTGTAGAATACATATATTGTGATTTCAGAAAGGAACCCTCTTTTGTTCTTCATAGAGCTTGGTGCAATTTACTCGATAGAAAATGTAAAAGTTTCAATATTGAAAAAAGAGTAGAGAGATTAAAATGCTGCTCAGGAAGGAGTTAAATTACGTAGTCACCCTCCTTTCTTATTTTCTACTTTAGATAAGGGCCTGCTTATATTGGTTGGGTTACTCTAGATTACTTACTGTTATCCTTGGATGGTTAACTCATAACAGACTGGGATTCGCCCCTAGGGCTGTATTCCTTTCTCCATATATGGGTTTTAACTTTTAAGGACGAACTCAATGAGGACGATTTGTTATGAGTGTACAATGTAAATCCATGGTATTATGACTATATTTAAAGCATAATGAGGATCTCTTTTACGGTACATGTTATAGGGCTTGCTCTATTGCAGAAGAGTGAAAATTTGCCTCATTTGCAAACTGACCTTACGGAGGCACCACATAAGCTTATGAAAGAAGCTTCTATCCTTCATCCATTTGCTGAAGCAAGTTACACGGTTGGAAACACTATCTAACTGGGAACAATTTTAAAATTTTTAATACATGCCTTCCTTGTATAATTGCATTTGGCATGGTCTTATTTCAGGGACCCCTCCTTGATTTCGGGAGAAACCCTATTTTGTTCCCCTGTGCATGGGTTTACAGACAAGGTGTTTTAACTCCATGGTCACGCAGAAAGTATATACTAGACTTCTTATACTTCTCAGTTTTGTGTTTATTTTCAAATATCCCTATGGTTGATGGCCTTCTTTTTGGCCAGTTTGGCTGGAAGTTTTGTTCTGTTGCGAAGTAAGCTTAATTTGATTATTATTTTGCTTAGTCCTTAGAATGGAGCAAAACTGTTATATTGAGATAAGGTAGCACATGTTATGCTGTTCTTCCCTTATATAACAACCACTTATTAGTTTTCATTCAGGCGTCCTGCACTTGATGGTGACAACTGGTGGCGAGGGCATGCTGCAGCTTTCCTTAGATTTGTTCATATACCAGCTAAAGCACTTCTTCGAGGCCGTGTTTGCCAGGTAACATCATTTTGAATAAAATTGAATTTACAAATGTGGACTAAAAGTGTGATAATGCAATTATTTCAGGCTTTCAGCCATTTATGCATTACATTCTAAGTGGCATTTTTAACAGACCACATGTTTCTTCCTGGCACCTTCTCATATTTTATGTTAATTTAGCTCTCATCCTTGTTAGCTGGTTCATGGATTTTGCTGAGTCTAGTTATGTACATTTCGACGTTATTTGGTGAGTTAGTTGGGCTTCTCTATATTGGAGGGATAAAGAGTGACTAAAACAAGCAAGGGAATTATGACCCTATTTCCTGTCTCTACCATGCTTCTGTGCACCCCTCCCATGCATTCTCCTCCCCCTAACAGTGTTATCACCAACTATGGCTCCCTAGTTGGTGAGGTCCATGCTCAATCCACCCATTACCCACAGTTTTCATTTTGTCGAAAGTCGAAACATTAGACATGTATACAATTCAAGGGAAGCATTGAAAACCAGCAGGTCCAGCACAAACTTGATAAAAAACATAACATGGTTGGTGTCTTTCAGTAAAAGCATCAAACTCAATTGGATTTTTTTTTCTGTGCAGAGCAAGCGAGAAGCTGCTTACTTTGTTGTGGTCCTCCACAACAAAAAAACCATTGTTATTGCAGTTCGTGGAACAGAAACACCAGAAGATCTCATAACTGATGGATTATGCAGAGAATGTGCTTTTACTATGGAGGATTTGGATGGATTAGTAAAGTAATTCCCTCTTAATAGCCATCTCTTCTGTTCCAACATTTTTTTCTATATCTGTTCCATGCTGACTACCTGTTGTGAGCCATTTGCTGATACTTGAACATCAATGCTCATCTCTGTGAGGCTGTGACTAGCATTTGTAGGATACTAGGATTAGTATCTGAACAATCGCAAAATTATTTATTACTCTTTAAATTTCAAAATAGGTTTTTCTGACCTTTAAACTCCTTTTATTTTGAACACTTTCTTCTATTTTCTCATTTCTTTTTTACTTATTAGCGTTGGCATTTTTACATCATCACCAGCTGTCTCGATAGAGCATAATGCACGACAAGTTGTATTGCAGAGTAAACATAAAATGGATTGCATATTATTATAGGGCTTGCTGTATCAATCAATTGGAGTTTATGTGGTAACTATGATTATAATGGTAAGAATTTCTGTTGAAGACTTGGACTCATATGAAAATGCATCTGAAATATCACCACTTGGCAAAATATACAGTAAATTTGTACCCAAGCTTTATGTTAGTGCCTTAGTGGCAACTAAAATTGGATCATTTGATCTTAGTTATGCATGTAAATATGTAATGTAGGTTGTCCAATTGACCTATCTCACTTAATTGGTTGTTCACTTTCCATTTAATTTTGTGTTCCACTATGTTTACATGTCCTTAATTATTTGTCAAGTAAATGACCTAGGATGGGCCAATGGGTCCTAACTAGATACTCAATTATTCTTGCATCCCTATTTGACCTACTGCAGTACACCGTATGAGTTTATAGCATCTTAGAAGTAAAACTGATACAAAGATGACGTTTAATTATTCCATGAGTTGAGGGACCAGTTTAGAAATTGGAGACTTTTTCAGGAACTAATGTATATATTTGCTGGCAATTATATTTTGTGCTATTTAGTATCCACAATCTGTTTTGTTGACGCTGCTGCTTTTTCTTCAGTTGTGAACAGTTACCTGCAACTACGAGGGATAGAGTTATTTCCACATTTCCACATTATGGACACGGTGGAATTTTAGAGTCTGCTAGGGAGCTTTTCACGCAACTCAATGACTGTACAGGAGGTTTGATTTTCACATTAGATGTTTATCATTTTTCCGTCCATTGATTCATGTTGTGGTATATGATCACTTTATATACAATCCTTATCTTTGTAATAGTGCCATCCAATTTTTACTGGTGTTTTTTGTATATCCATTTAATATATCAACAGCCAGTGCTAGTTTAGTACTGTTTGTTGCCTTATATTGCATTATTTGATTGTTGCAGCATAATATATTCTCCTGTTTTTTTTATAAAACTATCACTTTACATATCAGAAGATTAGATGTGACACGTGTGTTTATCTGATCGATTTAAATACAATAGTGTTGGTAGTGACTAATCTATTGTCTCTCTCCTGTCATAATGCAACTCAGATAATTCGTCATCCAGAAATGTTGGATTTCTTTCTACACTGGTGGGTGAGGGTAGTGAATGTCATGGGTACAAAATTCGTGTTGTTGGGCATTCTTTAGGGGGTGCTGTTGCTACAGTTCTTGGAATGATGGTAATGCTGTATGAACCTTCACTTTTTATCTATATCACGTTCGTATTAATCATTTTCCTTATGCATCCTGCAATTCTCATTTTCTGATTCCCCTATTGACCAACAGTCTTTTGCACCGCTGTAAAAATGGGGCTACTATAGGCATTAGATATGACAACATAAAGAGCATCTATGATTCCCATTAAGCTTGTGTACAGACTCTGAAACAACAGAATCAGGTCTCTCTGTGCGTGTGTGGGCACACGCATTTGCTCACACACAAGACACAAGCATGTGCCCAAAACTTTGAGGTGGATTTTGACTGAACCAGGCCATCGTATCATTGTTGATTTCTGTTTTTGGTCTTGGCTTGGTTTGATACTTGATAGATCCTAATTTCTTTTACTGTTATCTGGAGTACATGGTGTCCATGGTTCTTCACAGGTTTAACTTTGTTGTTTCACAGCTTTTTGGCAGATACCCAAACGTGCATGTTTATTCTTATGGATCACTACCTTGTGTGGACTTTGAAGTAGCTGAAGCCTGTTCGCAGTTTGTTACGGCGTAAGATTAAACTGAGAATTGGTTATGATATTCATTTATCAATGACCTTCAATTCTTGTTGTGTTGTCCTCTTAACAGTTTATTAACTTCTTTGAGTTAATGTTTCCTTTTCCTTTCCAGTATCGTGTGCAATGATGAGTTTTCTTCTCGCCTTTCAATCAACTCAATCCTGAGGCTACGATCTGCTGCAATAAGTGCCCTCTCAGATAACTCTCCATCTGATACAGCAATGATACAGAAACTTGCTCGCAGAATTTTGCATGTTAACAAGTATCATGATAGTGGTCGTGATGGTGGCATAATGGAGGACTACACTGATAGTCATAAAAGGGCCACAGCTAGGCACTCATTTGAAGGAAATTCTTTTACCTTCCCCTTGGTTCCCCATGGACGAATATACAAGAACTGATGACTTGAATTAATTAATATTGTTGAGAACCTTATTTTGTATTCTCCTTTGGGTTTTCAACAAGTTTCTTTCTGAATTCTTTTTTTTTTTGCTGTTACAGGGAGGGCAGTACCTACTGAAAGACGGTTTCCACACCAGGATGCATCTTGTATTACTGAGCCAGACATCTCAGATTTCCAAAATGGTTTTGATAGGTGTAATGGATCCAATTCATCCATAGATGAGCACAGTTCTCAAGGCCCACATACTGATTGTGATGTCCGAACGATTTCACTTCATGGACTTGATTCTGGTTTGGAACAGCGTCATACATCTTATAGGGATATACCAGTTGAGCCTCCTGAGATGTTTATTCCAGGTTTAGTTGTTCATATAGTGCGGCAAAGGAGAAGCCTCTTCCCTCTTTGGAAATGTTGGAGCTTGCAGGGAACTGAACCACCATATAAAGCTTTTTTGGCAAAAAGAGAGAACTTCACTGATCTCGCTGTTACTCCTTCCATGTTTGCTGATCACCTACCGTGGAGGTAAAATTCGAGTCATCTTTATTTATAATCAATGCACATAATACATTTTGTAGCCAATGCTTTGTTGCTAGTACATTTCCCATGGCTTGCTAAGAATTCGTTGGATGCATATATAACATACCCATCTGGAGTTACTTCTTGATGATGACCAGCATATGAGTACACAACATCGCCCGAACTGCTCTCTGATGTTTAATGTGCATCTCAGTGAAGTATGCATGTGTCTTTATCATGTCCAATATAAAGTTTCTCATGTGAAGTATGCACACTCTGAATAAGAGACCCCATTTCTAGGCTCAGTGGTTTCCTTTTTCTTTCGCATCATGCCGATTTCAATAACTTTTTTTTTCTAAAGGAGGCCATTAGATGTTGTTAGGACCATAAGCAATTTTTGTCAACAGCTGTCGACAATTTTAAGGTATAACTTTGTTTGTTGACTTTTAGCCCCTTGTTCTTAGCTGCACGTGAACGTCGCCTTCAGTTGCCATACGCTTGCATTGATTTCTTCGCCTAAAGTTATACTAACAGCTTATTCTTTTTTAAACTTTAGGTGTCACTATGCTATGCAGAGAATTCTGGAAGCGCAAATGTTGACAAATATCCCTAATTCTGATTCACCCATAGAACATTTGGTGTGACCAGGACAGAATTGTCCTCAATACGGCTGAAAGCAAAAGGAGACAATGCATATAGTGCCACTTTAGGAGCAATGCGGTATGACTGAAGACTGAAGGAGCAATTTTTCACATGCTGCAGACATATTTCTATAGAAAGCAGCGGTGTCTGTTTACATGAGATCTCTGTGACGACAGCTCTACATTCCGCTGAGCTTATTGGCAGTAAAGCCTAGGCAGGCGCCGGGCGCATGAATCAAAATAAATCTGACGAATTTCACAGCAAACCAACAATATCTTCTTTCATGCAAACTACCTACCCTGGCAGTGCCCCGTGCATGCACATTGATCATCTGGTGCAGCCATCCCCCTGCCAGTAGCGGTTTGTTCTCATTCTTTATTCTGCAGCCATCCCTGCCTATTCATATCTAGTTTTCTAAATCGTGCCAAGTTAACATGATGTACATACAACGGAGTTAGCTAGATTGACCGATTTGCATGTGAATATCTAACACTGAGATGAATGAAAATGGCTACGACAGTCTTTTCCGCTCTCCAACATTTTCTTGTCCAATACTCCCTCTTGTGAGAAACAAGCCTGGTAACGTTTGCTGATTATATTTTTTCCGCTCTCCATATTGCTTGTGTGTATTTGTTAGGAATTCCCTATCGTGTACCTATTTACTCTCGCTTATTTGCATTTATTTGTTACCTTAACATGTCTGAGACATGAGATGATGCCAATTGCCAAATCCTTATATGGCGTTGGTCCATTTCCCCTGCAAAGTGTGTGTGTGTATATACATACATATATCCAATTTTCAATTCACCTTATCCAAACCACATGAAAAGGTTTAAATATGCCTTCTATTAATCAAGAACGATATATGGCGCCAATCACAGTTCCTGATGTTCTGGCGAGCTGCCTGGATTGGATACCATCCTAGTTTCCAGGCTAACCGGCAATTGATGGTTAGTGGTAACTGTTCTAATTACTATTAAATTAGATTGATAACAGTGCTAACCAAACATGTACTATCTCGTCGTCCATTGACTGGCCAGCTGACGATAAGGTTAACCTGGATACCATGGGACTATGGGAGTGATCAGTGATGCAACTAGGCTCCAGCTTACCGGCACAAAATATTGTAATCACTTCTCGTTCTGTTCCCATATTTTGTATGCATGATTCGCACGCACTGGGTATTATTAGTATACAGTCATTCAGACTCATGGTACTTGCTTTTCATGTTGCTATATATATCCGCATGATCGCAACACCGGTGGTTAGGCTGCTAATGAATACCACCGGAGGATGCATGCTTTGATCTTTTTTTTTCACCTAACCACGTATGCATGCAATCGGTTCAAACTTGATAGAAGTGGTAGGGGACGACATCGTGGCCAGACGTTGGCTTTAACGCTTTGTCTTGCGTTACTTGATGAGGCGGCCTACCTGGAACATGGAACGTGTGGTTAGGCTAGTAAATGCATCGTGCCAATGACACCGGAGCTCCATGACTAACAAGAAGGAATAGTTGGAATGGAACCTTCATTCATGATATCTAGCTGGACGCTACAGGTAGAAAGTATGTTTGAGGAGTTTCTTGTAGCCGTAGCTATTCTTAGAATATAAAACTTGTAGCTAATCAGTGTAGATTCTTACTTCACACACTACATGGAAATAATCTTTAGTAACAAAGCTTTACTAACAAATAAAAAATATGCGTCACTAACAAATTTTTAGTAACGAGTTATCTTATTCATGTTAATAAAGTTTCATTATTAGTGACGAATCGTAATAATATGACCCGTCACTAAATGGTTGTAGCATTAGTGCAACTATATTTTCACCAGTTGTTTCTTAGATTCTGAGGATCTTAAACAGGCCTATATTGTGCAACTATGTGCATACATACAACATATCTCCTTGTCGGTTACCTCCTATTATATCTTCAAAATAAATGGTATTCCCTTCAGTTTCATAAAGCAAGTCGTTTTAGACTTGTATCAAGAGTTACCTAAAACAAGTTATTTTGCATTTTGGACGTTTATACCCCTGAAGTAGTAGTACTTTTTCTCATATCTCGCGCTGTCTTTCCTCCCACATTGTATTTAATAGGGCCAAACATGAAAAGTACATACTAATTAATCACTCATTGGTATCTAAAAATCATGTCTAAAATAACACTTCTTGGTATCTAAAATTATGTCTAAAACGATTTCTTTTGTGAAACTGGAGCGAGTACGTATCACAGCTAGGAGTTCAATGAGATTGTATCACAGCTAGGAGTTCAATGAGATTGTTGGGGCGGGAGCCCCAACTATCTTGCCGTATCTCTCTGCCTATCCTCTACACTTCACCATCGATTTGTTTTGAGTAAGAAACTGAAATCGCGTAGATGGTACATGATAGGTCCCAAGTTAAAGGTAAACAGGATGTCCTACACATTATCACATTCCTCCCCTACCAAACGGTCGGGCCACTGCAACTCCAATCAATCTGCATGTTTGTCAGTTGTCACCCGCTCGATCACGCGGCTGGCGCGGCAAGATTTTACTCATTGACGCGGAGAGACCCGCTCCGCACACACGTCACACGACGCGCGCGCTTTACGAGAGCCAATCCGATCCTCATGATGCAATCCCGAGAGGACCACGGGCGCAACACTGCTGCCATCGCCAATCAACCACCGACTCAAACTAGAGGCCCGAGAGCTTTAGTCTGCGGTAGCATGAGTGCATAGCAACAGCTAGAAGCCTCCTATATTCTGTAGAGTTTACAAATCTTGAAATACAAGCTGAGAAGCTAGTTATCTTATATTCTTTGGATTCTCTTAGTAATATCATCATAATTTATTAGAAATAATATATCACGCTAATAATGTTATTAATTATGATTATCAAAATTTTAATATATATATATATATATATGCGTGTGTTACAAAATAATCATATAAAGCGTCAAAAATAAATGACATCTATATAAACTAAAACTCAATACACAATAAGGACATCAATTGTTGTACATGTATTTGAGATATTTCAATTTTTAACACAATTTTAAAGCACTAATTAGCCACAGGTTTGTCAAATAGTCTAGCTACTCAAACTAGCGTAAAAAAACCCTAATCAGCTCAGACTAAGGCCTTGTTTGGTTGCCATAAATTGTATCATCTTTTACCTAAATAGACCGTAATTTTAATTTAAAATCCAAAGCTATTCACCTGGAATGGTAAGAATTTGTGGCAGCCTGAAATGGGTAGGATTTATGGCAGCAAAAAAACAATAATGTTATCGAAATCCCCACCTCGTCGACATGCCCTCAATCAGCGGCAGAAAAAGAAAAAGGAGCACCCACGTTGCTGTACCCCCGATGATCAATAATCAACGCCTCCAAAGTCGGGGCCGAGCAAGCGGCCGCCAACCAGAGTGATAAATCGCCGCCGACCACAGCGACGAATCGCTCCCGCACCAGACCGAGCAGTCTTGTCTAGCTCCAGCTAGCCTGCCCCTCGCGTCGCGCTCTCGCGGCTCGGCTAACCGAGCGATCCGCGCGCGCCGGCAGCAACCCGATTCCGGGCCATCTCGCCGGGCGCCGGGCGGCATGCGACGGGGGGCAGCTGGCAGCTGGCAGCTGGGCCAGGGAGTATCGCGCGCACCGGGGGCAGCAGCGTCTCACGTGGTGAGATCTCCCGCTGTTTTGCCTCGCCCCCACGGTTAGTTGTGTAGCAGTGGCCACTGGCCAGTGGTGGTTCGGTGCTGGTGTGACCTGTGAGTTCTGTCGAGTCTCTTTCGGCCTCGCCTTTCTCCCATGCGAGATGGGTCAGGCGGCCGCAGTAATGGTGGCCACGAGATGACGAGATGAGAGGCTGACACGTCGTTTGGGCGGTACAATCATCGATCGAACTATCGAAGCCTGGACATGAGAACAGACTTTAGTCAAGTTCACCTAGTTACTCACCAGGGCGTCTCCGGGAAGTCCAGGCCACCATGCATCATGAAATTCCACGCTGTAATGCGACCTTTCACTTCTTGGAGATGCCATTTCATTCATGTGAAGGTTGCCTTGTTGTGCTTCATCCTGGCAAACTTTAGATCGAGCTCTGCATGCACAATCGATGACCCCCTGGCAGGGAGACAAGGGACATCGAGCTGTCATGATCGTTGAGAAGATGATCGGTGATAAGTCTTTTGGTAACAAAGTATGGGTACGTTTGTTTGAGTTTCTGGTAGCTATAACTGCTTCTAGAATCAAAAGCTGAAACAAATAATTTAGATTCTGGATACAGATTGTGAGAATCAGTAGCTACAGAATCTAAAAATAAATTGAAATCTAGAAACTGAAAAATAACAGTTTCTACATATTCTTGTCACCTAGATAATCAGATAATCCAACTATTCAAATCAATTAACTAGATACTTAGAACAGCTTACTAAGAATCTCTAGCTAAAACAAGCATGCTCTATCTTACTGTCTAGATTTTAGATCTGTTTAGGGAAGGTTTAAAAAGTAACGGTAAAATATATGGTAAGTGAAAATATGAAGAAGTTATGCTTCCTAACGTCTAGAAATTAGTTTATTTCTAAATTCTATAGCTGTGGAGTTTTACGATATGGAAGGAAGATCTAGATTGTATAGAGGAATATAAAGATTCTGAAAGGCGGTAGTTGCTCTTAAATATGACCAAATTTTAAGCTCCACCAAACATGGTGTTTGTCATGCATGGGAGGCTACGTCCAACTTGAGCAGCTTGGTAGTATCTGATTTGGGAACAAGTGTTCATGAGATATGGTCATCATACGTGTTACGTATTTGGTGGATGTATGAGATAATATAATTTTTTATTTGGTTAGATGAATATAACATAAATGTGATAAGTATAAATTTAGTGAGGTCTACTTACCATGTATACACTAAAATATAATCATATGAGTTCTTCTAAATTATAATGAATACAACAATATAATTGGATCATAAATTAGATAAATCGTTTAAGAGGAAAAATTATTTAAATATTTATAAATGAAAAATTAGACCTACCCATCCAATCAGGAGAGATCATCCAAACTTAAATAAACTTATCCAACATGTTTGGGGATCATCCAAACTTAAATAAACTTATCCAACAAAATTTTCTAAATTCTTTTGTCTATCACATTGAAAAAAAATAACCGTGTAGCATCTCATTCACTCTTATCTTATAATCAAACAACTGATCGAATGAGATTCAAATACGGTAGTCTAGCTATCCATATCCACTATCGTGTTTTTTTCCAATGTAGCCAGCGACGCTGGCACAGCAGACACCACTTGTATTCTCTTTTCTCATCCTTTACTTTCGCAAACGCTTTATCCTAAGTAGTTAAGATATATTTTTTCTATAAAATTATCATATTATCAAATAAATATATTATTAAGATATATTTTATAGTTTATTTAATGAGACTAGTCTGATGTTATAGTTGTTGATATATTTTTTTCTATAAAATTGATCGAAGATAAAAATTGACTCTTAGAAATTCAAACTTTTTGAAGTAGTAAGAGAGAAATGCAGCCAGGCAAAAGGGGTGTACACTGATGGCATAAAGTGAGGCTTTATATCACCACTTCTGGTGTAGTGTGCAATATCTTGCCGATCTAGTAGCAAAAGTTGGCACTTTTCCACTTGCAATTACCTTTTCTATAATTTAGTTAGGCACACGATCAGTGCTTCGTGGAATAATTTGACCAAGCAGAAAAGCAAGTGAGATTCCTAATATTGTAAAGGCCATCAGGATCCTGTGATCCTGTCACCTGATGGAAATGAAGAACTAAGATATTTTTTAAACACGAGGATTTTTTTATTTTGCTGATTATTATGAGGAATCCAAATTTTCCTCTTTTATTGCGAGGAAGAAACCCAACTTCATGAGTTAAGTAGGCACTAAACGTTCTCTTTTTTAATTTTGTCAAATTTTATGATACGCCTAAATAAATGTGAACCACTCTATCTTTTTGATCAAAATGTCAAAACATAATAGGTTACTCATAATTATTAATATTTTAATTTACTTTATCCTCCTAAATGCATGCAACAACCACTATCACAGACCTCCTTAAAAATAGCGTCATATTAGTGCTGGTTATTTTTAAGTCGACACTGAAGCTGCATCACTGCTAGTTTTAAAAATGGTAGATGGGACTCTAACAACGAAAGACAACCGGTAGTAACCGGTCAACATATAGTTAAAATTTTACTTTAATTCTTATTTTAAGTAAAATCACAAATCTGAATTAATTGTACCAATTACCTCAAGACCCTTGTGTTTGTAGGGACAAAGTGCACTCACACTCGGATCGGATATATTCTGGCAGATTACCACTGGACTGCTTTTGGACCATTTGGACCATCAATTAATAATCTTTAGATTAGTTATTTCTAGTACTACTACTCAACATGACAAGTATAAATATCCTTACATATACCCTCCGTTTGAATTTGCTATGAATTGAACTGCTTGGTTCAAATTCATCTTAAAACCCTAGCGCTAGCTGCTTCCAAACGAAGCGTATTTGAAAGGAGCATACTATTGGATATTTGGATTACATACACGGGGCACGAACTTATTATAAAATTCTATAGAAATTCTCGATGTTGGAATGAGGAAATACGAGAAGGTGATACAAAATCATCTGGAAGCTTAGAAAGCCATGGTGGACTAGACGTGTAACCAATGGAGTCAAAGGCCCTGTAGAATATACTTCCTATTACCTCTTACAACATGTCTTTCCGTGAGTTTTAAACAAGGGATAATGTCACCGCCCGATGACTCATTTGCACCATCAATTGATAATCTCTATCAACATTGGATTAGTTATTTCTAATACTACTACTCAACATGACAGTATGGAGTATAAATTTCCTTACATATACCCTACGTTTGAATTTGTTTGCTAGGAATTGAACTGCTTTGTTCAAATTCACCTAAAAACCCTGACGCTAGCTGCTTCCAAACAAAGCGTGTTTGAGGGTAGCAGATTATTTTGATATTTGGATTACATACATAGAGCATGAGCTCGTTATAAAATCTCACAGAAATTATCAATCTTGTAAGGGAGGCTATATGCAGTGACGCTTCGCTGTGTAAGAAAACAGTGAAGACTCCGACCCGAGCCTCTTTCCATCCGCCTCCTTTGCCTTCCGCGTTCTGCCTCCGGCTCAAAAGAACGGTAGTGAGCCTTTCGAATGAGTCTAAAAAGGGCAAATGAGCCTAATAAGGGATCATTTTTTTAATTTTTTTTGCAGGCACCGTGGTTATTTAGGGGGTTTTATGGGTGGACAATCCATACCAGCTTACAACATATTTGCAAAACTTACAACAAAAATTCATAAAACTTACAACATATTTGAAAAACTTACAATATATTATGTAAACTTACAACACAGC
>KE370773.1:1702617-1727043 GCA_000418225.1 Zizania latifolia
ATTTAATGTTATAGTTATTAGCATATTTTTCTAAAAAATTGTTCAAATTTAGGAAAATTTAACTTTAAAAAGTCAAATATCATATAACATGTAACGGAGGAAACAATACATTATTATATAGATGTTCTCACAACATAAATATTATTTACCGATGATCAGAGAAAAGAGAAATATCTGCTTTATTATTTAAGTTGTGTAGGATTTACAAAACCACGGTAACCAAATTTTCACAATTCTCATCTATCATTAATAAACAATTATCGATCAAAAAATTGTTGTCGGACCGTCGTAACCAACCGGATGACCGGTTTTTACGTGAGAGCATGATGTTGTGTGCAAGGTGGACACCAAAAGATCCTGTATTCCTGTGGCATACCGCTGTCTGCCTACCCGTCTCTCCCTTTTATCACATCCCTGTCAACAATGCATATTGTACATAACGATTGTCTGTGCGTGTAACTAATTGCAACTTGTATAGTATCACAGGGCCAGTTTATGTATAGTATAGTCATACATACACATGTTAAAATTGATTATGAGGTGCGTCCCATGAGGCCATAAATTAATTACCCTCTCCGGACTATTAATTGAAGTGAATATGCTCCAATTGTAGAATAGAAATAAATTGTTTTTGCTTAAAAATCTAACAATACCTTTTAAATGCTATAATTATATAGTCTAAAAATTATTTCTGATCAAAACATCAATAGTAAAAATAAAAATCGACAGATACTTGTAAACCGAGAGAGCGCGAATGTATCAACTGTATGTTACAGCAACGTACTCTTCCATCTTATAATATTACAATCTAGAATCGGATTTGATATTTTGAATCTGAACAGTAACATTAGTTTCAGGGGTAGAGAGCCTGCGCTAATGTGCATGTCAATTATTTCTGGGTCTTTTCACCTGTAAGGTTACCTTTGGAATATATGATTATAAAAATAGAGGAATAGAAAAAAATAGAGGAATAGAAAAAAAATAGAGGAATATGATATCATGTACTGTTAAATCTTTTTAAAATATAGTAATATGGAGTTGGTGTCTTTGGATTAATCTTATAGAGTTTTAAAATACAAGAATATAGAGGTAGTGTCTTTAGGTGAAATTTTAAAGGAATTTTGTTTGTGGAAGAGAGATAAAAAATATAAGGTATGAGCTTATGTTTATTTTAACATGGAAAGATAATCCTAGAAATTTTACAATTATATTCCTTTGTTTCAAATGGCCTCTTAAGAAAAAATTTCAAAGAATTTTAATCCTCCATAAATTCCGTAAAATTCCTTCAATCAAATCAAAGAAGCCCTTAAACAAGTTTCTCATGAAAACCGTGCTGGTTTCCGAACATTTTTATATGTATAGCATGTCGATCGCTAGTGTAAGTTTTTAAACCGGTCACTTTATCTTACTCGTAGTATGTAAAAGATCATTAGTGTCTCTTTAGGCTAGTTTGACAGTCTAGAATTTCGATCCATTTCAGAGCTGCTTTAAAGCTGGCAAACTAAGCCTTGAAGCTTTTGGAGCGTCATTACAGAGCTGCCTGCACAAATTTCTCCCCATTTGAGTTTATCATTGGTTCAAATCAATACACATACACCGTTAGGATTTGGAGGACCACATCGTGCTGTCACCTTCGACACGAGCAAACTGTTTGGGTCGAAATGTTGATGCGATGTGACTCTGGCCGTCTGACGACTGACGAGTGACGAGGACCCAGTTTGACACGAAGAAAGCAACTGCTAGCTCGGTAGCTCAATTGCTCAAATCGACGTCAATCTGGTACCCATGAAATCCAAACCCTCTGTTTGAAAAGAACGGAAAAACCGATCGTGCCTTTCACACCTGGCGCTCTCTAGCTTGTTTGACAAAGTAGCTTTGAGTTTCAAATTTTCTATCTAGATGGGAAGAATTTTTTTTTTTAAAAAAAAAGACTAGATTGATTTGGGATGCCACACCCAATCATATTCAATCTATATTTTTATCGGATTCCTAATTTATAGAAATCTCAAAAGTACATCAGCTCTTTCTACTTCTAAGGAACAGCTTTTATATCCTATCAATAATCAATTCTTGTCCTACACATTGATGGTATAAGAAAAAGAACATAAATAGAGAGAAGAGAGATATAATAAGTAGAATACATCTATCGATCGATGACATAATAAGAAAAGAGATATGGGAACATAAATTTTGAAAGAATTCCCTATTTGAAATTTAGGAAACAGATGTTCTTGGATAACGAAAATATCCTTTGCGATCCAGATCTAGATGGGCCGGGGTGTTTCGTTTGCTAACCGAGCTTAACTGGGCCAACCTTTGGCAGAGCCGAGCAGAAAGAAGCATCATGCAATCCATCCAAAAGGTGAAAACCCAGACAAACAGCATTCCAAACTGTTAATAAGAGGACAAATAGCAAATGCAAGCACTTGAATTAATAACACCAGATCATATTATCAACACTGTAGAGCACAAGCTGTGAGTTCTAAGTGTCAAGTCTGTGAGAACGAATCATAGAAATTCTTACTCCAAGAACAAATCGCAGAACAGCATAAACATCAGAACAGTGACAGCAGCCACTTACTACTGTTTTCTGGAGACACAAGATAATTTATACAAGGTTATTGGAACTCCTGATGCACATGGACATGGTCCAAGATACACACCGTTGCTACTAAGATCAAATTTCGGTAAATAATGCAATACAATCAACGGGTAGTCATCCAGAAATATTCAGGTCCACCATGGTTTTCTGAGATATCCTGATCTTTGATCTTTAGTTCCCTTCTGAACATAGTGGAATATATTCTAAGCATGACGACAGCAAGCAACAACCCAAGGTAACAAACACCATCCATAAGACCATAACTGTTCTGAAATTGTCACAAATAAATATACCATATATAAATCCGACTATGTTGTCTGTCTCAACATAGTAGATTCAAGCTCTAGACAACATAGCAGATTCAAGCTCTGGTAAAGAAGAAGAGAATGCCCATTTCTCAAAAAAGTTTTGTTAGGCTTAGCGAACCAATAGAAAACCTAACAAGGAGATGAAACCCAAGTTTTAGTTTCAATTCTATCTTACACCAAATTGCTTGGGATTGAAAATATTTGAAGAAGAATATACAATATATGACAAGGAAATTATCCAGCTATCCAAAAATAACTGACAAAACAAGCATGACAGAGCTCCGTAAGTGGCAGCAATACGAGGATATTTTTGAAGATAAAACAAGTTATTAACTCCACAGAAAACTATCCATCAATTGAATTACATATATTCATATGTAGTAGTTAAGGATAATGATAAAAAAAAACAAGAGAAACTATCATAAGCTGGGTTGGAAGACATCAAATCTTCCACTCTAATATCAAGAAAACCTTCTAGCACAAAAAAGCAAGAAAGCTAGCAGGCAGTGGTTATCCCTATAAAACAAACAAAGAACAGAGAGGCAATCTGTACCAACTCATATGCAGAAACAACAGTGAGATCTGGATGCAGAGGTTTATCGATCGATTCCTGCGTTGTATTTTCAAGATCCTTTTATTGCAAAAATCTCCCAATGAAGGAACGAATGAGAACAGCAGCACAAGGCAGGGAAGAGATCGATAAACCACTGCGCCCAGCCATCACCTCTCCACCTGCAGATGAAGAAGTATACTGACTGCCACACATAGGCTGCAAGCAACTGAAACAATTAAGAGCCAAGAATATATGTATACATGTCTGCATGCATGGATGTCACATAAGTGGTTGAGAGAAGTGAGAGATCTGGATCTAGCGAATGCATGAAGCGGCTTGTGACTGTGGCCTGTGGGATGTGACAGGAGGGGTGGTAAACCATAGCAATAAAGCAAAGGGAGGACTAGGAATCTTGAGCATGTGTTTGCAAAGGGAGTGGTGTCTACAAGACTACAACACAAAGCACTTGACTCTCTCTCTCTCTCCTTGATTTCTCTTCTCAGGGAGTAGCGGAAGTAGAGGGGAAGTTATTGAGGCCAGGGCCCCTTCTTGGCCACGGGGGAGTGAGGAGGCGAAGATGAGTTCAGCTAGGAAACAGCATGTGTTGCTAGTGGCCACTCGCCATCTGACCCTGACTACCATTCTAAAAGAAAATAACAGTTCAATGTCTCCATTTGCTCTCTAAAAAAATACACCATTTGCTCAATATAGGATGATTTTTAACCTGAGGTATAATGTACTCTTGCATTGCACGTAACTATGCAGTGCATGTTATCTTGGAGATACAGATAAAAAACAGGTACACATCATTATATGGATGACAGTTGCTTAAGAGGGCCTTGAGTTTTGATATGGCATCAGATTTCACCAAGAACACGGCTGAATGAGACCCCAACAAAACGCAACAACGAGATGGACGAACAGGGAATAGATACACCACCAAAATCATACCCCGGTCATTTGACATTGGAAATTATGTTCTCTTCGTGCGAGTAAATGACAGCATAAAATGATATAGAAGGTGGATGAAACATGTCAAACTGAGACAGGATAAACTCATCACATGAATTTGATGAAGTTTGGATCAGGTCAGGCTAGCAGGTATGCTTTGCACAAGAGAATGCTTACTTATCTGGCGTCCACATCGGGATAGTAAATATATTTCTGGGCAGATCATTGGTAGATTCAGGTATCACAATTTGACCCAGTTGCTAACAAAGAAATCAGCTCTGCGCATAGCAGCAGCAGGTCTTAACAGGATAGAGCAAGTGTACTATGTTATGCATATTGATATACAGTGACTAATATGCATTTTGGGAATCAAATAGGGCATATGAAGTAACAGCTCGCTGCATTTAGGTGAAAACAGCATGCCATATGTTCGGTTACTGGCTCCAGGAAATTAGTATAAAAATATGAACCCAGTTCTACTCAAGATTAGATAGCTTAAAAATGTGCATATGTACACAGCGGATCTGACGCCTCAAAACAAATATATATTATCATCACATCACATGTGGGCCAATCTGTGCAAAATGATCCACCAACTTGAAAACTATACTAGCAGCAAGCCAGCCTTCACATAGGACTGACTATAGGAGAACAAAGATGAGGAAAACTACAGGACTATGGATATCTCATCCCAGTAATAACTTCATGGTCATGCAATTCTTTCACCATGTTAGCCATTTCTCATGATTCTAGACCATGTCAAGCACCAGTAGCGAGTGTTGCAGTTCAGCTAGCAAGCTTGAAGGCATCAATAAACAGGCCATATGTGAAACCCATCTTGAAGTTGTTGAGGAGTGCAAATGGGAAAGTAACCTTAGGCCGGCTGTAGTAGAACTTGGTCACATATTCAGTCAGCAGGACACACAGAACTGCTGCTATAACATCATTCACACCCAATGCTCCAAAAGAGAGAGATATTGTCTGCGCCACATAAAAGCCACCTAGGAGTGAGATACCGCCAAAAAGAGCTCTCCTAGACCGGCTTCTGAAATAGTTTCTTGAGATTTCAGGGATGATTCGGATTATGTCAACTAGCCTTCGACGACCGTCGTTTCCCTGTACTGCACGGACTTTGAGAATCTTATAAGAGGATCGCTTTGGGTAGTTTTTGTAGCTTAGTGAGAGTATCCTTGTCTCTCCATATAAACCACAGTTGGAAAGACCAATTACAATGGATTTTGAAGCACATGCCATTGAAAAGTGCCTATCACTGCTTGAGCAGAAAATTTTCAATAAAACACAGACATGCAATTAGGGATGCTGTTGTTGCATGAGAGGTGTGAGTTTGCAGAAAGAAATGTGTATAAGTTAATAAATAAACCAAGCAAGCCAGGATGGGAACGTGCAAACAAACAAAAAAACAGGAGAAAGAGTGAGCATAACAATTAACAGAGATATTGATGGAGTATCTGAAGGAACAGAAGGTAAAAATAATTGAAACTGCAAAAAAAGGACAATTCAGATCTGCAATATGCCTCAAAACCAAGCTGAAGGATGCATTGGCCTGCTAGCAATTCCAAGTTCTAGGAATACGTTGGATCCGTGATTCGTGATTAATCTGTAAGCTGGTGTCCCCAGCAGTACTCTCTATATGCTTTCAAGTAAAGCAGGGCTTATAAAGCCTTTTATCCAAAAAATATACGCTACACAATTATAGCTCATTTGGAACACAGTAATTTTACAGGATTTTCACAGGAATTAGTTTAATTACTCTAAAAATCCTCCAAATTTACTTTCAATCCAAAGGAGTCATTACTCATTAGTGGTTCATGAATCCAAAAATTGAACAATTCCTAGCTGTTCAATGTTGCCTCAATCCTCAAGCCTAAAGCACAATGGCCAGCCAGAAAACAATTGCACAAGCAACTACGGCTCAAAGCTCTAGCAGAGCACACCATCGCTGACATATTAATTGACAAGTTATTCAGAACAACACTTGATGAATGATGCCTTGATTAAAACAGCACAAAACTTAGTTTATTATACCAAATCCGGCGGGAGGGGGAGGCGCTGGGCTGGCCGCCGGCGAGATGCAGGGGTGCGGGGACCGACGAAGGCGCGGGGCCGGCCGCCGGCGGGATGCAGGGGCGCGGGGGCGCGAGGGCCGACAGGATAGTGGCGCAGGGGTGGTCGCCTGGTCGGCTGGTGGAGGCGGAGACGGGAACTGGCGGCTGGTGGCCTGGTGGGTGAGGGTGTGACCGTGTGAGGCAGAGGAGGAGGGTGAGGTTGGAACGAGATCCTCTTCCCCGAGGAAAGTTGCAATCCCAATCGATCCGCTAGGATTCGATGGTACGTATGTTAAGATAGAACTTCATGACGGCGTTGGTCGGGCGGGGTTTCATAGCGGCCAACGGTAGAGTGGAGGTTGTGCGGGCCTACTCAACGGCCAGGGCAAGACGACGTCCGGCATCAGGATAGCAGCGAGCGAGATGGACAGCAGCGCTGGTCAGAACGGGCAGTGGCAGGGGCTGCCTAGCGTCCAACCTACGTACCGTCGGATCCCAACTGAATAATTAGGATCGTGACTTCTCTCTAATATTGGGGAGGCCCGACGTCAAAGGATCTCGTTCCATCAGTTAGGCAATGGGTAGGAGGTAGAGAGCACGAGCTAGTGGCGGCTAGGAGGGGAGGAGCCGAGAAGGTGAGCTAGATGTCATAAAGTTGAGTATTATATTTTTTATTCTATTATTTAGTGGTTTTATAAAATTATCATAATCTTTATTGTTTTCGTTGTTAATTTATCATATTTAATTTTTCAATCTACTAAATGTCTGATTTGCCTTTCTTCTCTCCTTCCATCTTCTTCCTCTCTTATACGATCTTGGCCATGGAGGGTGGGTTGGTAGGAGGAAATATGGACGTGTGTGTAAGAGGCGATGGCTAGCAAGCGATTATGATGTTTCGTATATTTTAGTAGCGGGGAGAGGCAAGTTCTTGCACCCAGCAAGGGCAAGCTTTTTTGCGTGCGATGGGTTTGGTGGGAGCAGTGTTGCCGTGTTGACGACAACCACATTGGTGTCGGTCGAGTTCCTATACATAGGACGTTGATGAACAAAAGGGATGAGAAGAGCATCGAAACAACGTCGTCCGGAGATGACGAGTCCTAGAGCACCGCCTCACCACCTCTCTCCATCTCTAGCCAATTTGGTTGTTGCTCTGTTAAGTCAAGATCCGAGAGCGTGCACATAGTTGGCCTTCTGCCGGCGTCTCCACTACCACCACATCCTTTCGCGTCGATGCTGCCACCGCCACTTCCACCTTACCGGAAACCGTCCTTTCCATCATTGCCCTTTTCTCCCTTTGAGAACAAGTCGGCTCTCAGATCCACTACCGACACAATTTCAGGAAGGGAAGCTTGTACAAGAGAGGAAGAAGATGAGAGGAGGGAAAAGAAGGATAAATTAGACATTTAGTATGTTGAAAAATCAAATGTAACAAATTAGCGAGGATGGCAATGAAGATTGTGATAATTTTACAAAACCACTAAACAATAGGGCAAAAGGGAATATGCCACTCAACTTTGTGACATGAGAGCAATTTTTTTAGATTTTTTAGGATTTGTTTATATACTCATGGCTAACAGGTAACAAACTAAGAGGGCATAGATAGTCAGTACTCATAAATATACGTGTTTACCTACATGTTACAAGTTTTGACTCAATAACATACCCTTAGGTATGAAATTGGGAATAATCCGACCCTAATAGAGTTTTTACCAGTGAATAAACGGTATATGGGTAGAATTATCATCCCCTAGTTCATCTCTCTCCCATTTCCCTCGCGCACACCGCTGCATGCCTCTTCCCTCACTCGCGCATGTCGTCATCGCTTGCTTTCTCCTGCTCCAGCACATGCCGATGCCTGCCTCCTCTCACTCCCACACGCGCCACTGCTGGCCCCGCCTCCTACTTGTGTCACCACCAACACCCTCCCTCTCTTGCCATACAACGCTGTCAGCCCTAATATCACCTCTATCGGGTATCAAATACTCGTGTAGGTACGAATATGATGAAGAATTGATATCCATGTGGGTATGGATATGGAGAAGAATTCATATTCGTGAGCGAGTATAGACATGTGTAACATGTGTATATGTTTCTTTATGCAAAGGTATTTTAGGGGGTGTTTGGTTCCATGGACTAAAGTTTAGTCCATATCACATCGGATGTTTGGACATTAATTTAAAGTACTAAACGTGAACTAATTATAAAAATAATTGCAGAATCAGAGGATTATTCACGAGACGAACCTATTAAGCTTAATTAATCCATGATTAGCAAATGTTTACTGTAGCATCACATTATCAAATCATGGCGTAATTAGGCTCATTAGATTCGTCTCGCGAATAATCTACCGATTATGAATGGGTTTTGTAAATAGTTTACATTTAATACTCTAAAATAGTATCTAAACATTCGATGTGACAGGGACTAAAGTTTAGTCCATGTAACCAAACGGGGCCTTAACTGTTGCAAGAGAGTAGCTCTTCTTCCACTGAGGCAAGGTCCCACTGTCAGGTTATGGAGCTATTTACCGAAGTGCCCCCTCACTAGGGTTTAACCCCCTTTCAAAACCTCCATGGACGGAACTCCCGACCCCGCCGCCCGCGCCCGCGCCCCCGACGCCGCTCGATGATCCGCCGCCGCGCGGCGGCGGCGGCATTACGCGCCTCCATGCGCCGCACCTGCTCCTCCCACGCCGCAGACTCCGACGACCACCGGCTGCTTGGCCTCGTCGAGCCACCCGCTCCACAACCCCAGTCCCGCCTCGGCCCCAAAGACTTCGCCTTTCTTCAGGAACCCGCCCCTGCCCTCTCCACCGCCGCCCTCCCACCTCCGGAGGCCGTACTGATCTCCAAGGCGATCCGAGCCTGCGGCGATGACTTCCACGGCAAGGCGGAGCGGGTCCTGCGGCGGTACCGCGAGTTCCTGACTGACTCCGTTGTGGTGGCGGTGCTCAGGGCGGTGCGCGCCCCGGAGCTCTGTGCGAGGTTCTTCCTCTGGGCCGAGCGGCAGGTGGGGTACAGCCACACTGGCGCCTGCTACGACGCCCTTGCGGATGTACTTGGCTTTGATAGCCGCGCCAGGGTCACTGAGAGGCTGCTGAGAGAGATTGGGGAGGACGACCGTGAGGTGCTCGGCAGATTGCTCAATGTGCTTGTGCGGTGGTGCTGCCGCAGAGGGATGTGTGGAGAGGCGCTGGAGGAGCTTGGGAGACTCAAGGACTTTGGGCACAGGCCGTCCAAAGTGACCTACAATGCACTGGTCCAGGTGCTTGCTAGCGCAGGGCAGGTGGACATGGGGTTCCGGGTTCAGAAGGAGATGTCCGAAGCAGGTTTCTGCATGGACAGGTTCACTGTTGGGTGCTTTGTGCACACGTTATGCAAAGAGGGACGGTGGACTGATGCACTGGACATGATAGAGAGGGAGGATTTCAAGCTTGACACAATTTTATGCACCCAGATGATCAGTGGGCTAATGGAGGCGTCATATTTTAACGAGGCGATGTCATTCCTCCATAGGATGCGATGCAACTCATGTATCCCGAACGTGGTCACATACAGGACGTTGCTCTCAGGATTTTTGAAAAAGAAGCAGCTTGGCTGGTGTAAGAGGATCATTAACATGATGATGACCGAGGGTTGCAATCCAAATCCCTCATTGTTTAATTCCCTTGTGCATAGTTATTGCAATGCCAGGGATTATGCATATGCTTATAAACTTTTCGAGAGGATGACTACTTGTGGTTGCCCTCCTGGCTATGTTGTGTACAACATTTTTATTGGAAGTATTTGTGGTCAGGAGAAATTACCGAGCTCTGATTTGCTGGATTTGGCTGAGAAAATTTACAGAGAGATGTTGGCTGCTAATTGTGTTCTTAATAAGGTTAATGTTGCTAATTTTGCTCGATGCCTTTCCGGTGTTGGCAAGTTTGATAAGGCATTTCAGCTCATAAAAGAGATGATGAGGAAAGGTTTTGTCCCTGATACGAGCACATACTCTAAGGTGATCACTTTTCTATGCCAGGCTACTAAGGTAGAGAAAGCTTTCCTTCTGTTTCAAGAGATGAAGATGGTTGGTGTAACCCCTGATGTTTATACATACACAATTCTGATCGACAGCTTTTGTAAAGCTGGACTCATTGAACAAGCCCAATGTTGGTTTGAGGAGATGAAGAGTGTTGGTTGCTCCCCAACCGTGGTGACATATACTGCACTTATTCATGCTTACCTCAAAGCAAAGCAGCTACCTCAGGCTAATGAAATTTTTCACAGAATGATTGATGCTGGCTGTCATCCAAATGATGTTACTTATGGTGCATTGGTCGATGGCCTCTGTAAAGCAGGCAACATAAAGAAGGCTTTTGAAGTCTATGCCAAATTGATTGGAAGTTCTGATAGTGTGGAATCTGATTTTTACTTTGAATGTGAGGACATAGACTCGGTTTCTCCAAATGTTGTTACCTATGGTGCACTGGTAGATGGCTTGTGCAAAGCTCACAAAGTGGCCCATGCTCATGAATTACTAGATGCTATGTTATCTTCTGGTTGTGAGCCCAATCACATTGTATATGATGCTCTTATTGATGGCTTTTGCAAAGTTGGAAAAATTGACAGCGCTAAAGAGGTATTTCTGCAGATGACTAAGTGCGGGTACCTTCCCAGTGTACATACATACACCTCCTTGATTGACAGGATGTTCAAGGATGGAAGCCTTGATCTTGCGATGAAAGTTCTTTCCCAGATGTTAAAGGATTCTTGTACTCCTAACGTTGTTACTTACACAGCTATGATTGATGGGCTTTGTGGAATAGGTGAAGGTGAGAAGGCCCTAAAACTTTTGACATTAATGGAAGAGAAAGGATGCAGTCCAAATGTTGTAACTTACACTGCTCTAATAGATGGATTAGCGAAAGCTGGTAAGGTTGATCTGAGTCTTGAGCTTTTTACACAAATGAGCGCAAAAGGATGTTCTCCCAATTATGTTACGTACAGAGTTCTGATAAACCACTGCTGTGCTGCTGGCCTTTTGGATAGGGCACTTTTATTGCTTAGTGAAATGAAGCAAACTTACTGGCCAAAGTTCTTACAAGGATACCGTTGTGCAATTAAAGGTTTCAGCAAGAGTTTTATCACTTCTCTTGGTTTGTTGGAGGAGATGGAATCATATGGCACAGTACCAATTGCTCCTGTTTATGGGATGCTGATTGATTGTTTCTCCAAGGCTGGCAGGTTGGAAACAGCCTTGGAGTTGCACAAAGAGATGATGGAAGTCCCATCACCCGTAAAAATTGACAAGGACATCTATGCTTCATTGATCCAGGCACTTTGTTTAGCATCTCAGGTTGAAGAAGCATTTCAATTATATAGTGAAATGACGAGGAGAGGCCTTGTACCTGAGTTAAGTGTCTTTGTTTGCCTCATAAAGGGATTAATTGGAGTGAAAAAGTGGAATGAAGCCCTCCAGTTGTGTTATGGCTTATGCCATGAGGTTAGTCTACTTGTACATACCACTCCAATATATCTACTTGCAATTACTGTTGTTGTATATGGCAAGAACTTTGAATCACAAATTAACATAGGGATTCATTTAGTTCCTTCGCTCAGTGTCAGCATCAGCAAGTAATCTCTAGACTGCTGTAAGATGTAGAGACTTGCAGTAACTTTGGTCATTAGGATAGTCTGGGGGAATAAGTTCTGTTGATTAATTGAAGTACACTTACCTATTAAATATTATTTTTATGAAATATGCCTGTACTGTATTGAACCATTTGTTGAAGTGAACAGCTCTAGCCTCTAGCCTGAAACATCACTTTTACAACAGGGAATTAAACTTGATTCAGTAATAGTGGTCTTCTTGAATACTACCTCTGGTCTCAAAAGGATGATGTTTTGAACATCGACACGGTCTCCAATGCACATGTTTTTATGCCACTTTTTCTAGTCATATATTTATAAAAATATAACTACATCATCTATTTAAGAACAGAGGTAGTAGTTTCCTTTGTATTGTAGTTGTTTGTATAAAAGCAACTTTTCTGTTGGTGCAGCAAATTTGTGCACAATTGCACTCATTTTGGTTCACATTTCCAAATCATAGATCCATCATACATAGAGGCTAGAGCATCAGTACAGTATTTTCTATCAACATCTTCCAGAATTTGTTGGTAATATTGCATTTCATATTTAGCAGTTTGCACCAGTTTGTGATATACATGGCTATCCTCCCCCCTGTTGTTACATACCAATGTTATTTGCTGTGTGTATCACTAATTAATAATGGTTACTGGACCAGGGTGTGAACTGGCAGGGCAACAAATCCTTTCATGGAGGATAGAGCTGTGTTGTTTTATGGCATCATAATGTACAAATGACAACATTTCCTAAGGAGTCATGTTTGTGCATGTCACAACTGCTGTAAGATGTGGCCAATCACTGAATCAGAGACCAAAACATCAATCCGTGACTCCAGAAAATAACTTGGAGGCTATGGAATAACGCTACAGAATGAACAACTCTGCATGCAGAGTTGTATCCATGTAAGCATAACATTGTTTTGTCATTAAGGGCATAATTATTACTTATTAGCTCCTTGCTTTGTATAGTGTGTTCTCAACATCCCATCTCAGTTTACCTCAAAAAAAAAACATTTACCTCAAAAAACATCCCATCTCAGCGATTTAAGTTTTTATTTTTGTGTTGCCTTAGTAATTTCTGACCCCTTCATTTTCCTTTTTATTTTATTTAGGGATAGCTGGTTCATCTTCAGATGGGCAAAGCCACAAAGGAGGAACATCTCTGTGGTTATCAAGACCAACCTTTGTATATAAGACCACGATGGCTTTACAAAAGGCATACTGTGCGGTGAAGATAGTTTTCGAAGTTTCATAATCCTTTATTCATCAAATTAATGATATACCCTTCTAGCTCCTTTATTCATCAAAGCCACAAAGGAGGAACATCTCCAATGATAGAGTATCGAAGATATTCTGTAATAAGAATATACTGAATTTCTTTTGTCCTTTTGTTCCTTCTCAATTTTTAATGATTATTCAAATGATAATATCCACTGAATTCTATCATAGAGTAACACTGAAACATTTAATGTGTTTTTGTTATGATATCAAATCTGGCACTTTCTGCTGACAAATTTGTACTAGAGTCCTTATTGATCTCAGCATGTTTCAGACTCCAGTTCTGTTTATTCAACTTCTATATTTCTATTGTGAAGAAAATGCTCTTAAGGTGAGTTGTTAATATATTTCACCAGATGATGGTTTGCCATGTTATGTCACTCTGATGGCTTTAGCATGTTTGATCCAGAAGGTCTAGGCACAAACTTTTTTCTTTTTGAAAAAAAAGAATGTGAAAATCTCTTGTGTTTACTCTAATCTTTCTGCTTTGAATTTGCAGTGAGACTGAGATCCTAAGAATGTGGTTCATCGTTGCACTGCATAGTCAGGATGCCTCCTTTTGGGAATAGATGGAAATCAGTAAATCTCATCAATTATGAGGATCTGTTTACTGTTAAATGTACTATCATTGTTAAACAATTATCATATAATTTCCAATAAACATAATCCCTTTTAGCTCTGAAAGCGAGTCTGTGAAGTCATCCAGCTGAATGAAAATGAAAAAAAAGGTTCTTTGCACTAGGGACATGCTGTTCTGATGCAATTGTTTAGGGTTGATCGTTCCGTTAATTTGGTCGGTTTTCCGAAAAACGCTAATCGAAATATATATTTCAGTTTTTCATCATCTCGAACCAACGTATAACCGAGCTGAAAAGTGTCTAATTTGGTTGGCTAGTTTGGTTCGCTATTGTAAACAATATTTTCTCTAAAATACATTTTTTGCATCCAGTCATCAACTTATATATATGAAACATGTTGTTTGTATAATATCTTTGTTAAAACAGTAGTTTTTGAGTTAAAATGTAATTAATTATTGAATTAATCACTAAAACATACCAATATTTTAATAAATTTAAGTGGCATATTGTGACTTAATGTAATAATTTGGTCTGTTTGATCAATTGGTTTACCAAAACCATAACTGAATAACACCGAATTAACCAAGTAACCAAATTTGCTCACCCCACTCACGCCTGCATAGATGATTTCCATGAACTGTTATATAGTAGTAATTTTGAGGAAATAGATGGGCTATATAGCAAACGGCTATTGCATCACGTATTCATGAAATAATATTTACTCTCTCTTAGAATCAATTAAGCTGAAGTCAAAAGTCCAAAATGCCGTCATTAAACAGGCGGGACCGCTTTTGATGGGCTTAATTACCGGCCGGTTGTTGGGCTAACCCATAGCATAAATCGATTGCACGGACTACAACTAAGGGCCTATTTCACGTGGATTCAGCTCCTCTGATTTCATGGAGACGACTTCCCTCTACACTCTACAGTCGTCGATCCAAACCATCCAACATAAATCTGATGGTTCTACCACGCGTAAAACCCTCCTCCGACACTCATCGGATCTCGATCGAACGGTACGAAGAGGATGACTACTATATTCTGATTTTGCAGATTCTAATTTTTAATTTTCTTTAAAAAGGGTATAACAATTATGCTGCCTCAATTTTGAACATAGAACCAGACATAAGTTCAATATAAACTAATCAACTAACGATCATGATTTTCAGTACAACATTAAGGTGATTGTCTAGCGGGTCAAACTGTTATCATCAATACTAAATTAAAGAAACATGTTTAAGCAACCGATAATACATTGTTGTCATGTGACAACATATAGCTAGAACCAGACTAAGCTTAGCTGACAATGTAGATTTTATATCCACGGTACATACACAAGAATGTCAGCATTCTGGACATAAATACGTGTTCCTTGATACATAAAATGCATGACCTGTTAATTCATCACTTTAATAACAAAAAACGGAATCACGTAATAGCAGAGGACTCACCGAAGAAAATCCTCAAAAGCTGATACTTTAACGTAGTCGAGTCGTATTTTCAGGATACTCAGAAAGAGAGGTTCCCAACAAATATTACACATCGTGTTGCACTGTTGCAGGATCTTGTTTATAGCCTCGATGCAGTTTCCCTGTCCCTGTCTAATTTTGACCAAAAAAAAAAAAAGAGAATTCCATTTTATACACATCACTCATCGAATTCTTCCGGAGCATAGATTATCCATGGTGCAAACTCCTGTCGTATTCAACGAGGCATAAATCCTTCCGCGGCCAAGCTGCTCTTCTCTTTTGACTACGCAATTATTTTGTTGATGCGATCACTAACCCAGATACATCACCCGCAATACCAACTCACAGCAGAATAACAAAAGGTAAACAGGTAGTCGTGTGCACCTGACGATCTTCGAAATTTCGGCTGGTTGATTCCACAACTTGCTTGATATGTTTCCGCCTGCGTTATCGCAGTTGACAAGAGAGTAGGGATGGAAGATGATGCAAAATTGGATGAGACAGCAGATGATGCTAGATAACATACGATATGATTAGCTCCCTTGGGCCTACTGATGCTATTGCCTCCATTTCATATTATAAGCGTTAAAATTTTTCAAGTTTGACCAAATTTAAATAAAAATATATTAATATCTGTAATATCAAATAAATGCGGTACTAAAATATATTTAATGGCTGATTTAATAAAACTAATTTAATGTTGTAATTGTTAGTATATCTTTTTATAAAATTGGTTAAAGTTAAAAAAGTTTAACTTTGAAAAAAAATCAAACAAATTATATTGTGAAACAGATGGAGCATAATATATTTTATTGTTGATTTAATAAAACTAATTTGATATTACAATTGTTAGTATATTTCTTATAAAATTGGTAAAAGCTAGAAAATTTTGACTATTCCAAAAGTTAAATGACTTATACTACGTAATGGAAGGGCTAGAGTCATATGAGCATCCATGGAATGTACCAACCTCTCACGCCATGCAAGAACACAAGTCAACTGCAACGAGGACCGAAGGGATGGGTACTCACCAAACAAATCGCCTCAACGCATATCTGATCTGAAAGCACACACTAGAGGTTACTTTCTCATCCAAAGGCCAATCTTTGGTTTTGCCTTCTGAATTCTGATCCACTGGACGTCTGGACCAATGGCAGCATGCACTGAGGCTTGTAGTTCAATTGCCCGCATCAACTGGATGATGGTGACAGTGATCGAGAGCAGCACGATCAATTTGCTGTTTCCGGCTGATTTTCCTTCTCATGAATCATGATCACCTCCTTGATTTCTTTTTAGCTCGGAAACTTGCCCTGAGAGAAGCCCGTCCAACTCGAGAATCCGGCGTCGGCGACCGGGCGAGGACCACTGCCTCCGCAAGTCCCATCGATCACGGGACGAATGGGATGCGCCCACGTGAAGGGGGATGGTGCAATGTGCATTGCTCCCCAGTCAAGATTATCATGCCAGCGACAGTTAGGCGCCATGGATTCCTCCAAAAACCTGACATTCGCTTCGTCCACGTAACTGAGCTCATTGCCTTTCCTGCTCCCACGGACAGACAGCCTCCCTAAAGGCTAAAGTGATATCCCATGCAGATCACATATTTGGAGCAGCAGAGTGTACTTTCTGAGTGAAAAGGAAACACCACTCGAGAACTACATGGTGATTATTACTTATTAGCATTAGCAGTTATCGAGATTACCTTCATTCCCGGCGTTTCTCTGGTCAAATGGTTGTAAGATGAGATGGCGAGCTTCTTTGCTCTTCTGTTTCTGGAACAGGTGCAGCTGAAGGTCTGAGAGGACACTGTGGCTTCTTAGTGCAGTGCAGCTCAAGGCCTGCTGTTCTGTTCTGCAAGTGGGAACACAACATCGGAAGGGCGGCAATTGACATAAAATCTATGGTGCAAATTACAGGAATAAAATTGGGATTCCATGGGCCCCTGTTGGTCAAGAATAAATGTAGTAGGCCTTGCCTTATCTATCTCCTCTTTCTGCGTCCACTTTACCTAGAGTTCATCAGCTCCGAGGGCATATTCCTGTTATGATAAGAAGATTAGGACATTGTATTGCACAAATCATATTCTGTCAGAAAGTAAGTACAGGGTGACAGACATGTCAAAAGGAAAAAATGCACCACCGTGATTGTTCTTAAGGAGCTGCATTATGACCTCTTTGCCTGAGATCATATTCATATACTATCAGGAAAACTAGTTTTACGAGAGATGTACAGACTACAGAGTACGATGAACTTCTGTACAAATTTATTAGCAGCACATGCCGACATGCGTGTTGCATGTCACATCAATAGCCCTTTAAGTGAACCTCTCAGTCTCGTGTACAAGTTCGAATCTGGAGGACAGTTACACCAGTCAAGATGTTCAGTTTGGTGATACGAACAGTAATCAAGATATAGAATGTTACTGTGCGATATACTATCCTTGGAGTGGGGCCGAGTGTGATGTGCAGTCATGCAGCTTGATTTTCAGGATAAAACATGGTAGATTGATTTATAGACTGAACCGTCTATTATACAGATAAAAAGAAAATGAGGAAGAGTTAGGGAAGTTATTGTTGAGAATGAAAAACATGAGGTGACAATCTAAAATACAAGTCAAAAGGCAATCTACTTTTCAGTAGGAGCGTATCATGTCTAGGGTTGCAGATATAGGGAATAAGTGAACGTGGTCATCAGATTTTATTCATCAATGTGGAATAGCAATGGATACTCCTTATTTTTATGTAGGCTATGAGAGTGGAGAGACCTAAATATTTCTAGTGATGGCAACCAATATTATACTCTACAGCTTAAAGTTAAGATTCCAAGTCTTCTGGAGTAAACAATTCCTGATATCATGATACCTTCAGCACTTGGTTGTGAGTATATATAGGGCACATACCTGCACTCATCAGTTCACCCAAGTTCACATATCTTCCCAAGTTAGCTTCTCTATTGCACAGCCTCTTCTTGCTCTGACTCCTGAAGAATATCAATCTTCACTAGCCATGTCAAGGGACCCACTTGTTGTAGGACATGTTGTTGGGGATATCTTAGACCCATTTAACAAATCAGCATCACTTAAGGTTCTATACAACAACAAGGAATTAACCAATGGGTCTGAGCTCAAACCATCACAAGTAGCAAATGAGCCAAGGATTGAAATTGCTGGGCGCAGCATGAGGAACCTTTACACTCTGGTAAGTTCAACAGTAAGTCGTTACTACATTGAACTGTATTAAGTTCATAGGGCATATTTGATGTCTAATCCAAGAAAAAATAGTATGTGCTTAATTGCACAAGCTCCATCCAACTGAGTAGCATGTTATATCTGTAGCATGTGCTTTTGGTGTTCATTCACTTTAATTCTTTTCAGTAGTCAGTACGTATAGAACAATGAAAACAAAGATTCTTAGCTTTCCGTAAGTTGTGCAACCAATCTGCATGGATTGAAAAAGACTTTTGCACCTCCATTTCTTTATTTAGTGTAAACAAAGATATTCTTCTTGCTTTAGATAGCTCAGCACAGATACCTGCATCTTTCATTCTTTCAATGCTGGCTGTGGATCAAAATTATGCACGTCAGCCATGAAATAAAGGAATCTGAATCATTATGATCATATGAAATCAATAAATTAACAGAAGTTTGCTAGAATCATGAAGATGCATTAATAGTGACACTACCACAAACTGACAAATTAACAACATTATGGTAATTGAGTTTTCTCTGAAAACAACAAAGTTATGGAGAACCTCAATTCCTGGGTTGCGTTAGTTAAGAAAGCAATGACTATATATCTTCTTAGCGGAACACAAGTAACTGAGATGCACATTTTGGGGAACGCATACCCTCAGTGTCATCCTTTGATTGGAATGATAATGTTTTACTTGGCTAAAATTTATTTTCCCTAAAAGTAATAAGCTAATTTGCTATTAGGTGATGGTGGATCCTGACTCGCCAAGTCCAAGCAACCCAACAAAAAGAGAATACCTTCATTGGTAAGATCGGAAGCATTTCATAATTAATGGATGCATACAATTTTACTTCTCCACTTGTATGATGTGACAAATCAAAAGCGGTTTTTATGGTTATATATATGTGACAGGCTGGTGACAGACATTCCAGAATCAACAAATGCTAGTTATGGTGAGTTTTTCATATTCTTTTCCTTTCTGAATTTAATGTTTTGATGAGCTCAAGATATTTAAGAATCTAAAATAAATGTACATTGTGCTGGTCCAGATGGCAACATAATAAAAAACTAGCAAAGAGTATCGTTTGTAATTACTTTTAAAAAAACACTAAACATGCAACTATAGTCACTTGAAGATATAGTAAATCTGAATTAGAAAAATGGCACACGAATTGCATACCTGGATTATGGATAACAAGCAGCAGATCGACCTTCCTTCCACATCAACCAATCCAAATAATTTCTTTGAACTAAGATTGTCCTAAACTTGTCCAATCCGACTGAACTATCTATCAAAATGGATTAAGTGAACTTGTGTGATACATTAATTTCCAGTTAAAAAAGTGAAACCTTAAACTGAGCTCAAAATGAGCATCCCTATGTTGCCTTTTTTTTAACCAAACTTGACCAATGGATGTTTATTTCCATAACATTTTTAAGTTTGAGATTCTGAGAGCCACTCATATGAACTGACTTACACATGTTTTCACAATTTTATTACAGGAAATGAAGTTGTCAGTTATGAAAGCCCAAAACCAACTGCAGGAATACATCGTTTTGTCTTTATACTCTTTCGCCAATCTGTACAGCAGACTATTTATGCACCAGGATGGAGACCAAATTTCAATACAAGGGACTTTTCTGCACTATATAATCTTGGACCTCCTGTGGCAGCGGTGTTCTTCAATTGCCAGAGGGAGAACGGATGCGGAGGCAGACGGTATATTAGATAAAATCAGGATCATTCATAGTCCTCTACAAGAAGAGGTTGTATTAAATGTGAGAACTGAGAAGATGAAAAAGGTCAAGCACATCGCAACGCGCTAGTAAATGCTGGGCCATTTAATGTATCTTCATTTAAAAGCTATTACCTTGTCACATATCCAAGCACTAAACAAAGTGCTTTAAAAATGAATTTAGCTTCCAATCTCATCTTGGAGAACGCTTTAACTGCATTTCAGCAGGGACACCCTAATGATTCTGCACCCAACAACTGTTCTCCCTGTCATGTTCAGAAGCAAGTGTCTATCAAACTACCAAGTTGAGTCACTTGAGTGCATCATAGAAGAATAAAACTAACAATATCTCATGTTTTTTAGGCCTCCTAGGCTTCAAGAGAACCTCGCAGAACTATCAGTGCAATAATGTGCACTGTGGAAACTCGAGCAGCCTCAATATTATGCCAGTGACTTGTCCATTCCCTCATTTACAATTCATGATGCCTGACTTGTCCAGATTAACCGTTTGTCATGCTTACGCTCTAATACTCTAATAGTAGCTGATATTCACCGTTAGGCATATCTGATCTGACTATTTGTAGACAACTTGGCTGGTATTTGATCATGAAGAACTACATACTATCCACATGTATTTGCTTCATTAGTACGGAAAGCATTGCGCGTATATTGTCCATATACAGATGGTTCTGCTGTCCAACTAAGAATTCGCTGGTCTTTCCATTCACCTCAATCACACTGGATCATGGTTCCTTCTGCATGCCTTTCTCATTCATAGACAGTAGACCCTCTCATCTTCCTCACATCTACCCATCTATTATTCACTGCATATACATTGGAGAGAAGGACAGAAACCCCATTGTCAGTGTCAAGGGCCTTGGTCCCTAGGACGGGAGGCCCTTGGCTACGGAGCTCGTAGCCGGCGCAGGACGGAGCCCCTTGCCGTGCTATCTTGAAGAACAGAGGGAGACTAGATAGAATTGGGAGGGATTACAGAATAATACTTCTTATTGCTTGCCTTCGCCTTAAGGGCTTACATCCTTATTTATAGTGCTAAACAGATCTAATCATGAAAATAGCTAACAGGGAATCAAATCTTTAACTACCAAATATAATCCTTAACTAACATGGAAGCTGATCCATCAGGGGCCAGCTGGCCTTGCCGCACCAGCCCGCGCGCCCTCTGTGGGCCGGGCCCGGCGCTGGTAGTGCCGGCCCCATATGGCATCTCTCCCCCCTCGACAAGCAGCTCGTCCTCGAGCTGAAATGAGGGGTAGCGGCTGATGAAGCTGTCGACGTCTTCCCAAGTCGCCGAGCTTGGAGGTTCACCCTTCCACTAGATAAGCAACTGGCGGACCCCCTGGCAAGACGAGAGCGCACCGCTTTCTCTGGCTCAAGCACTGTAGCTCCATTGTGCGTGAGAGGCAGAGGCGGCGGATATGACGGCGGTGTCCCGATGAACTTCTTGAGCAGGCCCACATGGAAGACGTCGTGAAGACGGGCGCGAGGAGGTAGCTCCAGGCGATAGGCCACATTGTTAATGACCTCGCTGATGCGGTATGGCCCAAAGAAGCGCGGGGAGAGCTTCCCTTTGGTCGGCACCTGGAGGGAAGCTGGTGCGTGGAGTTGGAGGCAGAGCCAGACCCAGTCGTCGATGGCGTAGCTGGTGTCGTGATGTTTCTTGTCGTATTGAAGTTTGTAGACCGCCTAGGCTTGCTCCAGGCGATATCGGACGTCAGCAAGGAAGTCATCGTGGTCGGACATGCTTTTTGCCACGGCGGCCACCCGGGACTCCCCCGGTTCGTATGAACGGATGGAGGAGGGGTCACGGCCGTAGACCACCCGGAATGGAGTGTACCGCAGCGTCGATTGGTATGTCGTGTTGTAGACATATTCCGCCCAAGGCAACCAGCGCAACCACTGGCGGGGCCGATCTCCGGTGAAGCAACGGAGGTACATGACGATGACTTTGTTGGCTGATTCAGTCTGACCATTCGATTGCGGATGGAAAGCTGATGTCATGTGAAGCTTGGACCCTGTGAGCTTCATGAGTTCGCGCCAAAACAGCGACGTGAACACCGGGTCTCTGTCTGAGACAATGGACGCCGGTACTCCATGGAGGCGAACGACCTCCCCAAAGAAGGCATGTGCCACTGATTCCGTCGAGTATGGGTGAGCGAGCGGGATGAAGTGGCAGTATTTGCTGAAGCGGTCGACTACCGTTAAAAGCACTGATTTGCCTCCCACCCAGGGAAGAGCTTCGACGAAGTCGATCCCGATGTCGGCCCAGACCAACATAGGGACTGGCAGAGGCAGGAGCAGTCCGCCCGGGTGGAGGTGCTCAGACTTGTACCGTTGGCATGTGGCGCATGCACGGATGTAGTCTTGAACCATTGTGCGTAGATTGGGCGAGTGAATGTCTCGGCGCAGTCGGTGTAGAGTGCACTGAACGCCCTCGTTCCCGTCATCATGGACGGCGGACAGGACCTCCTGGAGCAGCGGGGAAGCCGGTGGGATGTAGAGCCGACCATTATAGGTGACTAAGCCATCGATGACGGACCACGGCGCCTGGCGCCGTGAGGCGGCGATGTCGTCGCGCAGGGTAACCAGCGCGAGGTCGGTGTTGTTGGCCTGGCGGAGGCGGTCGATGTAGTCGAACCGAGGTCCCGAGATGGCGAGGAGTGGAGCTGCCTCGGTGTCCCGACGGGAGAGAGCATCGGCCACCGTGTTGGAGCTGCCTGTCTTGTACTCGACGACGAAATCAAACCCGAGGAGTTTGCCCACCCAGTGATGCTGCGGTATGGTGGCCAAACGTTGATCAAGTAAAAACTTGAGACTGAAGTGGTCGGTCCGTACCAGGAATTGGCGACCCCATAGATATGGTCTCCAATGTCGAATGGCGAGGACGAGTCCGATGAGCTCCCTTTCGTAGGCCGCGAGGGATTGGTGTCGAGGGGCGGTCGACCGACTGAAGAAGGCGATCGGGTGCTGCTCCTGTAGTAGGACTGCCCCGAAGCCATGGGTCGAGGCATCACACTTGACGATGAACTGCTTGGAGAAGTCGGGCATAGCAAGCACTGGGGCGGACGTGACGGCCGCCTTGAGGGCTTGGAACGCGCTGTTCGCCGCCTCATTCCACAGGTACACGTCCTTCTTGAACAGCACCGTGAGGGGTGCTGCAATCGTGCCGTAGTCGTGGACGAACTTGCAGTAGTAGCCTGCGAGACCGAGGAAGCCACGCACAGCCCGGGCCGACCGTGGTTGGGGCCAGTCCGAGACTGGCTGACCTTGGCCGGGTCCATGGCCACGCCGTCTGCAGAGATGATGTGGCCGAGGTAGGCGATGGACGTGATGCCGAAGGCACACTTGGAGCGCTTGACGAAGAGGTGGTGCTGCTGCAGTGTGGCAAGGACGGTCCGAACATGGCGAAGGTGTTCTGCCCAAGAGTCGCTAAAGATCAATATGTCATCGAAGAAGACGAGGATGAAGCGACGAAGAAACGGTGGGAGCACGTCGTTCATGAGTGCCTGGAAGGTTGCCGGGGCGTTGCAAAGGCCGAAGGGCATCACCAGGAACTCGTATAGATCGTCATGGGTCCAGAACGCTGTCTTGTCGATGTCGGCCGGGTGCATGCGGACCTGATGGTACCCGGATCTCAGGTCCAGCTTGGTGAAGAAGTGGACGCCGTGCAACTCATCGACCACCAGTATTGGAAATGCATCCTTGACGGTGATGACGTTGAGGGCGCGGTAGTCGATGCAGAACCGCCAGGACCCGTCGGTCTTTTTGACGAGCAGTATGGGGGAGGAGAAGGCCGAGGTGCTCCGACGGATCAGCCCCTGGGAGAGCATAGTGTTGCACTGTCACTCCAGCTCATCTTTGTGTGCGGCGGGGTACCGGTATGGTCGGACCGCCACTGGGGCCGAGCCTGGCAGTAAGGTGATGACGTGATCCCTAGAGCGGGGCGGCGGCATCCCTTGTGGCTCAACGAAGATGGTGGCGAACTCGTGTAGGACAGCTGTCATGAGGTCCTCGCCGGAACAAGCTCGCAGTCCCGGCTCGGAA
>KE370773.1:1738298-1753981 GCA_000418225.1 Zizania latifolia
GGCCAAGGCAAGGTTGGGGGTCGGCGCCGGCGAGGTCGGGTGGCGGCGCCGACGAGGCAGGGCATGGCTGCTCGGGTGGGTCGTTCCGGCATTCCATCGAACACCTTGCGCGCGTCCTCCAGGCAATCATCATCCTGCCGCCTACCAAGTCCACTGCTTACGTGGCATTTTCTGCATCAAAACTAGAGTCCACGTCACCTAAACCAGATATAGTTGGCTGAAAGGTGTAAAGTGAACCAGTTTCGGAAATTTTGGGGGCTATTTAAACGGTATTTTTGTTTATGGGATTATTTAAATTTTCACGATAGTTTAGGGTAGTAAAATGTATTTTTCCTTTTTTTACATACTGAGAAGATTTAGGTAGTTGTTTGTTGATCACAGGTAAACATTTTTACAGATACGATATCTTGATAGATGCAATTAATCAACAAGTATAAGAGTTGAATGATAGGTTTAGTGAACAAGCTAGAGAGCTTCTCACTCTATATACTTCCTTGGATTGAAAATTGATGATGTGTGTTCTCTCGCTTCAAAGTTCTACCCTGTTGATTTTTCTGAGCAAGAAAGAACTTGAGACATCAGTTACATTATTATAAACTTGATGTACCTACAAATTATAGGTTTCGAAATTTAACAACCATCGTTAATATTTGCCATAGCGGAAAGTAGGAAATTGGATCACTAATATTTAATTGACATGTTATGCAATATTTATCCTTTTTATTTAGTTGATTATTTTGTTTTAACCTTTATATTAAATGCTAATCATATTTTTTGGTAGGTTGATTCGTCTTGTTCTAACTCTACCAGTTTCAACGACAACGATAGAGAGTGCCTTTTTTGCAATAAAACTTGTTAAGATCATACTTCGAAATAAGATTACAGATGGGTTTCTAAGAGATTGCTTAATAATTTGCAATAGAGTTTACTGCAGATATATTTATTGATGATTTTGATGCAATTCACACATAGAGTAGTATTGAAATGAAATGTGTTAGTCACTTTACTTTCTTTGCTTACCATTGGATTTTGTATATCACATAATTGTCCGATTTTTAAATTATATAGACCTGATACATGTATACTTAGAATTTTGATGCAATTCACACATAGAGTAGTATTGAAATGAAATGTGTTAGTCACTTTACTTTCTTTGCTTACCATTGGATTTTGTATATCACATAATTGTCCGATTTTTAAATTATATAGACCTGATACATGTATACTTAGTAAGAATTTTCTATGTTATACATCAATATATGGTTGATTTTTACAATCATTAAATTTTGTACTATGTTTGGGCCATACGCTCGGCCCCTCCTATATCTAATTCCTGGCTCCACCCCTGTCTGTTCTTATTTTGACTATGAGATCCTCACTTTTGACACCTGTAATTTCTTCATGAGTCGGTCCAAATAATATTTACAACATGCCTAGATTTGCCAAATGCTATTAATTAGCGCTTTCAATATTAAGTTGGGGACTTGGGGTTACAAGGTACTTTTGGTTGGCGCCCCAATCTTGGGTATATGCTTGGGTATTATTAATAGAATCATGCATAAAACCCTAATTGTCGAAAACCCAAACCCCGGACCATCTACAAAGTACAAAATCCTCCACTGTCCAAAAACCCTAACCCCGAACCATCTACAAAGAACAAAACCCTCCACTGCCCAAAAACCTTAACCAAGGAAAATCTACAAAGTACAAAATCATCCGCTGCCCAAAAAGCCGTACTCAGGTCCATGTTATTACAGTCTTCAAAACTTGCTACCTTTCCCTTCAACTTGACGAAGCTTCTCGAAGAAATTTGTGAGCAATGATGTCCGCATTCCGCACAAACAGAAAAGGGGGGAGTGCTCTTTGGTATCTAGTAACAACTAGAATTTACATTGAAAAGCAAATTGCCACAACGATCACCAAAACATAGAAGGGGACAGAGGCCACGAGAGCAAACCACCCCTCTCAAAATTTCTCCTTTTTTATTTTTGCCAAATTCCTCACACATGTTTTGCTTCATTTTATAACCTAAACCTCCGCGTAAACCCTCTTCCACCCCGCCTCCCACACTGTTCCACTGCTCCCACCTTCGCCGCAAATTTGATAAAGCCCCGACAAAAAAACATGCTTTGTCTCGCATTGCAGAAAAGCGAATAAGTTGGAGTGAGCATCGTGTTGTTTACCAACGGAGGCGGCGACGTCGGTGCAGGCGATCTGGTCCCGTCTTAGCGCCGCCGCGCCGCTGACCGCCGCCACCCACACCGCCCCCATCGCGCCCTTTTTGGACAGCAGAGCCTTGGAGCAAGACATCCCGCCGCCAAACCGCCTCGCCGCCGATACCCGCGCCAATGCAAGGGCTCGCGCGGGCCCTATCACCGGCCGCGCCAATGGCCCCCCGCCCCTCGCCGCTATGGACGCAGACGCAAACAGTCCGCGCGCGAGTAGAGAGCTGGCCGGCTCTGGTTTTTGGGTTCCGTTCGTGGGCGGAGCGCGCGAGTCGAACGGGAAGGGAGAGGAGAGCAGCAGCGGAAGAACGAGTTGGGGTGGGACTAGGCGTCCAGGGGAAGGAGGAGAAGAAGAAACGGTTGGCGATAGGAAATGGCCGAAATGCCCTCGGCTTAGACGTTGGAAATTTGCCCGTTTTTATCCCGCTGGTTAATTTTTGGAAGTTCCCGTTTAATAGTTATTGCTTTCTCCTTTTTGACGCCCTGTTTAGATAGGAAGAATTTGAAATGGATTCTCGGAGAATATGAATTTTTGGAAATTTTGAAGTGGCTCTAGTTTCTTTAATTTTGGAGAAAAATAAAGATATGTTCAAGCTTATGGAAAACTTTCCCAAAAAAAATTGGCTCCCGTTCCGTTGATTTTGAGAGGAAAATAAGCTCAAACTTCCCTGCAACAGTAAATGGTTGATAAGTGGACCTAACTAATGATCCTTAGTTTTTTAGGATTATCGGTTCTGGTTTTTCTTTTCTACATTTCAAACGGGATTTTCTATGTTTTTAATTATTTTATTTTATCACCGTACTCTAGTTTTACATAAACATCATGTCTATGCTTTTGCAACTCCATATTTTTTATTCTTATATTTCAAACAAGCTCTGAATGTGAATACATTCATTTCAGCCTAAGAAGAAATTTACATTGGAGATGAGGTGTTGACTATAAGAAATATCCTGCAAAAATGGATTAAATTAATATTTGGTGTTGAAATATCATAGTAATATGTCTCTTATGATCATAAACCTCATACCTCTTCCACGAGGATATATGATCATCCTTCACCATTAAACTAATTGGCTTACGAAAAAATACTATTATAATGATAAGATAAAAAAGACATACTAGCGAGAGTATTAATCGTCTCCCAACTATCCAATTCTATAATACTTTTAACATAGAATACATGTGATATATTTTACAATTTAGTAGTGACCATCGAGGGCATGATATGTTTCGAGTATGCTCAATCCAATAAGGCTGCCCATGTAGAATATTTTGTCCTTATTTGATTGCTTATGTACAAGGTTTTTTTTCCACCTAACCACGTCACATTTTGGTAACACTAAATTTCCATACAGTAACAATCTATTGTCATGCATCCTCTTCTACATCTATTTGAAAATTCTAAAATGTTCTTCAGCTAACATAAAGAAAATATGTAGCATGGTATGAAACCCATCCTATGTATCAGTATTTAATACGGTAGAAAAGTTGGTTTTAACTTCGAACTAAACATGCCTTTAATACATCTTGAACTCATGATATTTCGCTGTGCCTACTTATTTTCAGTGAAATGAGGCTTTACATTGTACCGTATAATTTTCAATCGATTAAAGGGTTGAAAGGTTCATCAATAATTAATAGCTAGGAAACACTCGAACATGTAAACATGTGGAGGCCTCGATAAGAATTCACCCCGGAGCATGAATCATGACCATTGATTCAGACAAAATTGCAATCTATATATGAGTTTGTTATATTATGTACAGTAAGTATATAGATTTTGTTATATTATGTTTAGTAAGCATATGACAATTCTTACACTAGATTATTGATTAAAAAAACCCTATTTGGCATTTTGTCCCATACGCTGATATCATCTCATTCTTCGTGCTCCAAGTGAATGGACATTTCACACGTTGATGCCTCGACGGTAATTCACTAATTCACTTACGCAGATGAGGATGAATGTGGATGAGCGACGGTAACTCACGCAAGCTAGCCGAGGCCCCTGCCGAAGCTGGTAAATGCACGGAGTTACGAGGCCAGGGGGGCCACTTGTAAGCCACACTGTACACGCCTGAAGTCTGAAGATATCCAACCGGTCAAGCAGCGGCGATAAGAGCCGTTGATTCACCGCGCCCCTGCTGCATGCATGGCGCCACGGCGGTCTTCCAGCGAGTAGCATCTGTTGGTTAACACGTAGTGTACGGAACGGACGCGACAAGCTATTCACCGCCTTGGCCGCGGTGAGTCGTGCCCAGTAAAAAAAGCGCACGTACGGCGAGTTCCGGTAGATGTGCACCGACGTACGTCTATCCCGTGGATTGCAGAATGCTCTTGGTTCTGCCGATTAAAACGTTTAATTTTACGAAATTGGTCACCGAACTTGGTTTAGGAGAATAAAAAATCGACCAAATTCAATTTCAGTTAAATCGGTCTAGTTAATCGGTTATACTCTACTAAAGTTTATAAGTGAATGTGAGATTTTCTTTGATTGGTGTGAATCTTACACTCATAGGCTAAACAGGAGAAATGTCTAGACCAGTTGGTTAGTCGGTAACTCTATTGAGGTTTATAAGTGGATGTGAGATTTTCTTTAGTACGTGTGAGCCTACCCTCTTTCGGCCAAACATGAGGAATGTCTTGATCAGTTGGCTAGCCCAACACCATAAAGGAGATCCATAAATCGGTTCACTACTTATCAAAACCAAACCATCAACCGATCACCCAATAGTGTAGGTTTTTAACTGAACCAAACACCGACAACCAATTTAACAAAAAAATCATTTAGGGTTTTTCCCCAGACATACACTTGGCCTGGTCGGGCTCTGAACGTATTTCACGATTTGCACAATAGAACGTTTGCTCCACCGTAGACGACAACTAATCACGGGGTTCATACGTTGCGACTGGGTGTACTGTTTTGTTTTGTTTTTTTCATATTTGTCTTTTTATAGCCATGTCATTTTTTATAGGATGTTTTTTCAAGTAGATTGGTTTTTCTAGTTTTCACGAGGTGGGAAGCGCAACAGCGCGATGGAGGTGAGGGAGATTTACTTACATGTAACTCTTACAGTACACAGTACAGTACACGTTTACAAACAAGCATTGAAGTTGCTTAGTAGAGTACTACATCCTGAAAGAGAAGAAAAAACAATACTCCAGGCCTTGGAGTAATGCATATTACACTTTCGACTTTCGAGCAACAAAATGTAGAATCCATGTGCTTACTTGTTCTTTCGCATAGAGAGCTGCCACCGCATAAAGACCAGCAATCCAGGCCTTGGATGGCAATTGGTACAGGAATTCGGGTGTACTCTAGAGGCAATTGGTGCATAAAGACCACAAGAGATAATGACGATCACAAATGCACCAAAATAAATGAATGTTCGAAAAATGCCAAAACTCCAAAGGAAGATATCGGCAAGGCCTGGAAAGGCTGGAATGATAGATTTGAGAGAGAAACAAATACGCGCGATTAAAAGACACCATGCAACCGGGTGATGCAAACATCAGATATGATTCGACGGGTCCTAAGGTGCAAGACTAATTTAAAGCATTAGATGAATCTTGTACGTTTTCTGTCCCCTTGATTAGCATAAGGGCGTAAGGCTATGGATATACTTGTTCAAGTTAAAATGATCTTGCATCCGGCCTGGTAATAAGAGGTTAATGAACCAAACTATGCCAACCTACACCTAATGACGGTATAGCGTCTTGACCTGACTAATCGAATACTTATTCTATTGGATTCTACAATGTGCATCTTACATAACCAAACCCCAGTGATTTTTTGCTGACAATATGGCATTCTTACAAGTAACTGAGCAGGATTTAGCTGCCGTGTCATAGTGTCCCAGACTTCCCAGTAAATACACGCCCTTTGAGCCATGGCCCATGAGCAATTCAGCACACCTACCTCAAGTCTACTGGAAGCACAAGAATGTTTAAATTATGTGCAGTTTCACAGGCAGAAACTATGCTGGAACAAGCTACATATCATGGACAACAGAAGTTGTGCAGAGGCAGAGTTCTGCACTTCAAATGGTGAAACTGTGAACCCATCTGGAGCTAATCAAATTAATTGCAAAAGGAACTACGACATGATCAAATGGTGAATAGACAGCAAACGATACTTTAGTTTCTTCCTGCTTTTTGCCTGCTCCACTATTCTCTTAATACTTAAGACTCAAATTCACGTTATCATGTGCACTATAATTGTTTGTTATGTCAAGAAGGCAAAGTTGTAGGACAAAAAGGAAATATTTTTCATGAAGAGAATGACAGGCACCATTCAAAGAAAAGGTGTAACCTACTCAAGCCATAAACGAGCAGTCCCCAAATCAGTCAGAAGTATGATGTAATTAATAGACAAGATAGGATAGTAGACTGACCAGTGACCACTATGGTTCACTATAGTAACAGGAGAACTCTCTTGAAGACCTTCCACAAAATTTAGTCACTTAGGTACAATAAGCTGAGGTTCATCAAGCTTCTTTTCTTGAAGCAGCCACAGCTTAAGCTACAGACGTGTCAGAGAGAACAGCTGTAGTGAGTTCAACACTCCAAGCACTTCAGCAGTATTTAAGCCATCACCAAAATGCAAAGCAGACAATGATTGAGCATATGGTCTGACACCAATTCACAGAGCATAAAAGCAATTACCGAAAGAACATTCTGAGCATGAGTAAAAAAGGTTCTACACGGCAGGAGTACACAAGTATCTGACAAGTAACAAATCAATCCTGTTGCTTAAGAACACAAGATCCCTTGATTTTTGTTCTCGCCATTATACCTCACGTGATTACAACTTAATTAATGTTAAAATTCACAGATGTGCTTAATTATATAACTCAACCTCATTATCATTTTGATTATGGAAATTAACCTTTTCAGGCTGCGCAAGTCACCTGTTTAGTAAACAGTTCCTTCTAACATCCCAAAACTGTGGCATACAGACACACACAAAAGTATGACCCAATAGGCCAATATAAGCAAACTTGTTCCATAATAAGTTGAAAATCATTCAGCTTGGAAAGGTACAAAACAAGAGCCCAATATCATCTGTAAATAACCCTTGAATAGGTAATCCATAAAACAAAACAGCAAGGAAGCAAGTAGTCAGACACACCAGTATTGCTTTGCCTTTGCACAAATTTTAGAATCTGGAGTTGTCAATATGGGAACATTCTGTGCCTGATCCAGATTCCAGACAACACTTAAAAGAGTAAGGGCAATACAGATAATCTTTAACAATGACTTTCCAGCACAAAATGTTTTTTTAGAACGTGCACTCATCAGTTTGTCAGCAATACAACACTTGAGGTAAATGGCTTTTGAATATATTTACCTTTCAAGTTGTATTACTGTCCGTTGATTTCTTGGTGAAAAGCAAAAGGCATCCTTCCCCTTCACTTCTCTCGTCTCTTGCAAACAAAATGGAATGATCAAAAGAAAAGGCACTAGGTGCATATGGAAAAACAAAATGATAGAATTTTCTTATTTTAAATCCAACACCCTGAACATTGTTTACAACGTACCAATCTGAAATATTTTACATACAGATATTCCAAAGGTGAAACTGCTGTTAACCAATAAAAGCCGACACGCCACACCTTACGATGCAAGGCAGATTAGATTTGCTTTTATGATCAGTCTGGTTGGAGTTAATCCTGCAACAAAATTTCTATGATGGGCCAGGGACAAACCTATCCACTTAAACCAGCACCAAGCCTGCTAAAGAACACTATCAGTTCCTGGGAGACACCAAGATGTGTGATACTTCATGTCCACGGCACATCTCACCTCAGAGTAATCTGACCTCATGGATTCAGAATGAAGCACGACAGTTAGAACCAATAGAACCCAACCAAGTGATTTTATCTCAGCCAAAAAGACCACGGTTTCCTATGTTCCCTTGTAGTTCTCTCAATCGTTGCTCTTCTAGAGGATCAGGAGACTTCAAATACCGTTTGGTACGCCTGTGTATTTTCAATGATGAGAGATAAATTTACTATGTGAAACTTAGATATCTACACAACATGACAAGTATAACAAAAGGTTGCAAAGAACTACCTGTCCAATTCGTTTAGAGCAGGAAATGTCGGCATGAAATCCTTTGATTTAGGTAGAGGAACTTCACGGAACCATTCATGCTGCAAAGCAGCATCCGCTGATAAACGCTATTAAAGAGAAACAGGTGTGCTCAGACCAAAGTATAAAAGCATGAATGCAGGGATGCTCAGACCAGAGTACAAATCATTAATACATACTAGATCATGAAAAAACAGTTGTTTATCATATTACCTTCTCAGGATCATAAGTTAGAAGATTATTTAACAGATCAAAACCAGCTTCAGATAGGTTTGGACGACCAGAAAAGGATGCAGCTGGAAACTTATCTCTTAACCGGTTGTACCTGACAAGAAGATCAAACAAAGGAATTCCTTTACACTGGCATATAAACAATCACAAGAACAAGAAGGTAGGAATGTTGTGGAAACACTTACGGTTGTTTGACAAAATTGACTCTGACACCTGGTAATTTGGCATAGCCAGGCCATATCTTCTCATTAGGTGTGCCGAGTGTTCTAAATATCTGCAATAAAAGTAGCTTCGCCATGAGATATGATCAAATGTAATATATAAATCAAGGTTTATAGCTATCTGCAACAAGAAAAAAAATCCAACATGAGACCTCACAACAAATTTACAGTAACAGCATGGATGCAAAATCTTTAATCAAATGAAGTACCTTATCTAGCTGTTCAAACTCGGTTTTCCCATTGAACAGTGGTTCTTTGGCCAAAAGCTCTGCCATTATGCAGCCCACAGACCACATATCAATAGCGGTAGAATATTCCTTTGTTCCTAATAATAGTTCTGGCGCCCTGTAGCCAGAAGGAGCAAAACGGTGAGTCAAATTGGTAAAGAGAACCAGAAACATTAAGAGGAAACCAAAACACTGGTGAGGAATCTTGTTGGCCATTGACCTACCTGTACCACAAAGTCACAACCAATTGAGTATAAGGTTTTAGTGGGCTTCCATATTGACGAGACAGTCCAAAATCACATATTTTCAACTCACCACGGTTATTCAGCAAAAGATTTGAGGTCTTCAGATCCCTGAAAAAATGGATACTGTGTATCAGTATATAGTCAATATCAGGGTATATTTGAGGATACATACATGGCAAAAAAACATAAATAAATACCTATGAAGAACCCAATTGTCATGAAGATATTTCACACCCTCTAACAGCTGAAGCATCAAGCATTTGACCTCACTTTGGCTATATGGCTGCTTCATGGTCTCCATGACACCCTTAAGATCATGCTCCATGTACTCCATCACCATAAAAATACTATCTAGGCTACTGCCAACTACTACTTCCTTAACATCAACAATTGAAGGATGGTGGAAAGACAAAAGGATGTTTATCTCCCTAAGAGATGTTAATGGGAAACCTTCTCTCTCCTTCTCCATCTTGACTTTCTTCAATGCAACAATCTCACCAGTCTTCTTATCCCTTGCTCTGTATACAACACCATAAGTGCCCTCATTAATCTTGTTGAGTCTCTCAAACTCATCAACACTTCTGCAACTTTGAAGCATATTAATACATCTGTGTGGTGGCTTCATTGGCTCAGGGGTTTCAGAACGGCGCTCTTCATATTCAAAGTCAGTATCTGACTGATGGTTGACGATATCACTGTCACCAGCCTCCTCTCTGTCAACATCCATATAGTCACCTTTATCAACTTCCAAATCCTCATTCTCATCAGCACCCAATCTCCCCGAATCAGATGACCTCGACATGGTCCTCCCACCAGATATATCACTGGCCACAACCTCACCAAGTTCTGGGCTAAGAGCCTTCTTCCTCTGTGCCAACTCAGAAGTGTCTGTGGGTGATGCACTGTCTGTGGGTGATGCACTTTTCTTCTTCCGGTGCACTGCCCCCTCTTCCTCATCATCATTAGCACCCGCCCACCTTGAAGTTGATATGTTCCTCAATGTGGAGTACTCCTCTTCTTCCTCCAACACTCTACTCTCCCCATTTTCCTGCAACTGCTCAGCGCTATCAGCACCAACAGCAAGCTCCACATCCATGGGAGACTTCTCCACAGCAACCCTCTCAGGGACGCAATCCTGTGGATGCAGAGGTGGAGGGGGAGGAAGCTCGGTAGGCACAGAATCCACCACTTTCTTGCCCTTGGAGGCATCAGAATGCATTGGCTTTGGGCTATCCCTGTCCCAAATTATCGGTGAGAATTTCCTTTTCTTGGTTGGTGATGGAGCCACCACACCCACCGCCGATTCACCATCCCTGCTAGAACCCGATACACCATTTTCCCTCGCTCTATGCGGCCTCCCACCAGAGTCATCTGACGCGCTACCACTCAGCACTTCGCCAGGCTCCCGGTCTCCAAGCCTCCCTGAAAGTCGGCTCTTGGGAGGTGGCGAACGGCGGTGGCCGTGCCCGTTGGAGAACTCCCTGCCGCCCCTGCTGCGACCACCGTCGCGGCGGCGGTCAGCGTCGCGGCGGGGATCGGAGTCGCCGCGATGGTGAAGGCCGCTAAGGTGCTGTTGGTGGTGCTGCTCCTTGCTCCTCCTGGAAGCCTCCGCGTCGAGCTCCCGCTCCCTTGCCTCGTAGTCCCTGTATCCTCCATGGCGCCCAGCGGCCATGAGAGGGGATCCAACCAAACCGTGCAAACCGAGCGAAATCGACAGAATCCCCCACGAAAATTTCCACGGCGAGCCAAGCCCTAGATCCGTACCAAACCTAGAAAAAAATTCCGCGCGATTCCTGGGAGCTGGGTTATGGATCTGACCTCGAATCAAGTGGTCGCGTGGGATCCGTCAGGCCAACCGGCTGCGCTCGGCGGCGGGGGGAGGAAGCGAGAAAGGTCGGCAAGGGGGGCGGCGGCGGCGACGCCAATAAGAGAGAGGAGGAGATGGGAACGGAAGCGAGGGCCGAGGGGGGCGCCGCTTCGCGTTGTTTCGGGTCGGCTTCCAGCTCCCTTTTTTACTCGAGCCGGGAAATCCGCGTGCTCATGGCATGCCGCATGCGTGGCCCACATGTGGATGACAGGTGGGTCCATCATGCCGGTGACTCTGATGGTCTCTTGCTGTTGGGCTGGGCCGTTGTAACTGAGGCCTCTTTCAATGCAGCAATCTCAAATTACAAACTATACTTGGTACGTTTGGTTGCACCATTCAAAAATAGGATACTGAGATATAAGTGTGATTTGTTTGGTTGGTGTGAGACTCAGTCTGTATCTGATATGATGTTGTTTGATTTATTGTATTTGTGACGTTGGATGAGTAGTATGATAGAGAAAAAATATTGACATAGTTTTTAATTGTCTTAAAAATAATTTAGCATATATTACTTACCATTTTAGTTCTTAATATAGCTTAATAGACAATAATACATCTTAAGTCTTGCTAATTATCTTCTAATTATGCTATTAATCTAATCATCTTAGGCATGACTCAGAAACAGTTTTATTTTCGTTTCTTCATAGCCAGGCTAAACAAAGTCTCGTGAACGTGTTCGAATAGACTGCAACTAAGGTGCAACTAACCAAACAAAAGTCATGTCGCATTAACCGAGCCTGGTTCAAGGACATGTATGCAACCAAATATGCCCTTAGTGTATTAATGTATTTCTTTTAGCTATATATTCAAAAAAAATATGTTGTGTTGTATGAGCAGTAAAAAACTGTTATAAATTAAAAACTGTCAAAAAGTTGATATGGGATTCAATACCTATAAGCTAATAATAGGATCCAAAACAACACAAAGTTGATATGAACCTAGTAATTGAAGAAGCATTCAATGTCCGATCAAGTCGTCCAAAGCCTCGTTAACAATCGATAGTCGGCCACGTATTGCCGATAAAACATCCACCTCCTCCGGTGTATCTGTATCTTTACATATTGTAATTATATAATCAATTATATATAATTAAAAAGAACACGGGTTATTAGGCAACCCAAACTTATATAAAAAATTTATCTAACATTTTAAAAAAAAACTAGGATATACACAAAACGACCGTACGATAATTTATTATCAACAAACTTTAAGCCCTATATATAACCGATTTTGTACATATATTGGACACAAACTCTAACAAGTTATATGAATCGACACGTCTTATTACATCTCTGCTACTCTGTTAATACTCTCATGCCATAACCTACAACATATTGGAATTGCTACACTGTTTTTCCATTTCTTTAATTGCTACACTGTTTTTCCTTTTTTTTGGTTGGAAAAACTGGATAGTTCATTGGATGGTTTAACATATATGAACTGTGATAATCAAATTTAAACAAAAATGAATTTCCAAAAGGGGGGAAAGTTAAAAAAAAAACTGGGACGTCCACGAAGTAAACAGTAAAACAGAACGGACGTAGTCAATATCAACCGTCAGATCTCTGATCCACGTTCCAGAGCCAGCGCAGCACATTCCCCGCGCCCACCGACATCATGGGACCCACTATATAAACCACCTTTCGGGCTCCTCCGCGCCATTGCTATCCTTAGAAACAGAACGAGAGGAGAGAGAGAGGGGGGCAACTGGGCAAGAAGCAGAGCAAAAGGCCAAAAGCCAGCGCCACGAAAGAGAGGAAGGAGGGAGAAGCAAGAAGGAGAGAGAAGAGGGTGGGCAAGCGATTGCGGAGAGGAGGGTAACAGCCAAATCCCGGGCGGCAACCCGGCGGCCCCGCTGCTTGCCGTGGATGGAGTTCCTGCGCGGCTGGATCCCGTGGCTGCACAAGGAGACCCAATGCAGCGTCTGCCGCGAGAAGATCACCAGGCGGGACTGCTGCGGGGAGAGGTTCCACCAGCGGTGTCTCAGGACCTGCCCGAGCTGCGACGCCGACCTGGAACCCCGCGGCCGCGGTCCGCCCCGGTGGCCTCCGCTGTGATCTTCTCGGCTCTTGGGGGCTCGAACGCTCACTTATCTGCTCTGATGCGTCATGTCTGGCCCTGGATGACTAGTTCTATTGGATAGGTTCTTTGTCTTAGTTCTCTATGATGGTAGCTTTCCTGGCGCCGCCGCGCGCATGATTCTTGGGGCGCTTTTTGCTTAGATTCTTGGAACTGATCAAGGTTAGAGGTTCTTGGGATTTCTGTTAGAGTTTGTTAGTTAGTCCCCTAGTATTGCATTAGTTCCTAGTGATTCTTTGTCGGCCAGAGCTGTGGCTCGTATAGTCGTATTGCTTCCCCTGTAACGAGCTGAACATCTGAACATTGCATATGGAATGAACATCCGAAGATTTTCTGGGGCGTCAATTCTTGAACTGGTCCTGGCGTGCTGATGTAAGCCGCAAGATTTTGCTTATTGTTTGGTGCATACCATCTATATGGATATCAATGCAAGAATTAGTCCTGAAATACTGCTTAATCTGTAGGTCATCTTGTGTCGTGAATTGTGTTTATGACGCCATCGCGGATTTTTGCAATAGTTGATATTGAGTTAATAAGCTGTTATTTGTCATGTCTAGAGAAGCGCACTCTGTAAGTCTGTCTGATCATACGGTTTAGTACATAGCACCTGCTAAATTCAGTACAGAATCAGATTGTGTCTGAAGTTCTGAACATTATTGTGCGGGCTTGACATTTTGGTCGAGTTGTAACACCAGTTTGGATCTGAAAATTTATCGTAGATACAGTGCACTCCGTTAGTTCATTTGATTAGGAAGTCTACCACGGATGCAAATATACAATGCATTCCGTTAGTTCGTTTTTTTTTCAGAATTTCTGTTGAATTCAGCGGACAGATGAATCAGAACGTATCTGTAGTTTCGTCCTGTTTAATGCAAGTTATGTCTACCGAGTTGCCTGAAGATTATTGTATCTTTAATTGCCATCCTGATTCGGCCAGAGCTGTGGCTCATGTTACTTCCTAACGAACTGAACTTCTGAAGATTCTTGGACATGGAATGAACTACTGAAGATTTTTTGGGGTGTCAGATTTGGTTCTGTGATGATGCAAGCTGCACGATTTTTTTGATTGTTTGGCATTTGTACGGATACCAGTGCAAGAGCTGGTACTGAATTACTGGTTAATCAGTACTGAATTACTGATAAATCGCTGCTTGGTTTATCAACTTGCGGACTGCAGACCCCAACTAGCATTCCAAACACAATCTACACGGAAGCTTCAGAGAAACAGTCGCTGAGATGTTTTATAGCTATTAGATTCTAGTTTATTTTTAGATTATACAGCTAGGTCTATTTAGAGGAGCTATTCTAGAGTATTTATAGTTGAAAGAGGCTCTGCGGGACTAATTAAACCCACCCAGTTACGCCTCCCGCCACGTGTCCTGCTCATTTAATCGGTTAACCAATTAGCTGATCGATTGAGATCTCCTCCAATCTTTCGTTCCCTTGCCCGTCCTTCCACCGTCCGATCTGCGATCGATGGCGTCGGTGCTCTCAACCCAAGCTTTACAAGTCTCATCTTTCTAGCCAGCGAGCCAACCAAACCGTTGCATTTCGCAAGCCACACCGCGCCGCCTTCCAGAGACCAGAGACAGAGCAAACAAGCGAGGACGGTCTCGGGCAAGCAGGGGAACCGTGTACGAGGATCCCCTGGAGCTCGGCGGCGCGATGTGACAGGAGAGGGTGGAGGCCGGCGGCGTGGTGTGCATGCTCTCCTGCGGCTACCTCTTCCACGAGGATTGCGACCAGATCCGACGAGTGGCTCTTGGAGAACGACATGGCCTGCCCAGTATGCCGCCAGACCGCTGAGAGCGTACCGCCGGGAAAGGCTCCGCCGCCCCGAGCGTCCAGATCGCCGTCACCGACCCGCGCCGGGCTTCCTCAGGAGGATTCTGTTCTGTGTCAATTAGGTCCTTGGGGATTCAGTTCTGTTCTGTTCTTTAGGTTGTCGTAGTATGTACCTTGGGCTGCTTGACATTTTGATGGAGTTGTCTATCTGAATAAATTTGCAATGGCAGTGACCCATTTTGATCAGTTCTTGTGATTTCTGTAAAGTTCTTTAGGCCGTATAATCTCTGTATTGTTGCTGTCATGTCATGATGGGCTTGGAGTCTGATAGAGTTGCCTGAATATCTCTTGTCCGCTTTGAGTCTGATGGGCTGAAATCCTGAATATTCTCAAGCAGAGACAGTGTTGCATGTTTTCTTAAGATGGTATTTGCACCAGTTCTGCTGCCCGGTAGATTTGGCAATGAATTAATTATCCTTGCTACGTTATATTGGCCTACCAAGTACCAATAATTTGAGTGTATTCTCTAGTTGGAGGCAGTGGTGTGTGCTGTGTGCTTTGTTGACGAACTGATCTTGTGGATTCCACTTAAATCTTAATGCCACACTGGACACATTGCTTAGGTTAATATGTGTCTCACTGCAATCTTTGCCAGTATGTTTGTCAGATTCACGGTTAAATCTACAGATAACTACTCTGTGATGTATCC
>KE370773.1:1754021-1788658 GCA_000418225.1 Zizania latifolia
ATTAACTGTGATTAGAACTTCAGTAGTACCGGGTAATTTGTGTTATTTAACGCAGATTTTTTTTTGTTGAATGTGATCTTTAAGGTAGAGTTCAGAGTACCTGCCATTGCCAATTTGTCACTGGCAGAGTGGACCCACTTGTCATCGACACACGGATTTGTTGGCTCTAGTAGTAGGTTGTGCTATGCAGATTGTTTACTTTTGATTAACGCCTTCCTTGGGAATATCATGTGTTACCTGCATCTAAAATTCTTCCCCAACGATCTAGAGTTTTAATTTACATCGTAGAACTGAAGCTGAAAATGAACTCATAATTTTCTAGATTTTTCACAAATTAGATATTCAGAATACCTTCAAGAAGTGTCTAAAAGAACCAAGTAGGGATGACAGATGAGAGATTTTCGGCGGTTGTGGATCAGAGGTTTTAAGGATCTTAAAAACAGAACAAAATATAAGAGTTATTGAAAATATATTTTTGATCTAAAATACCTAAAAATAACTATAAATAATCTAAAATACATAATACTTGTATTATGTAACTCCCCAACGAGTCTACACGGTGATGACAGAACCAATGGCGGTGGCCAATGACATAACAACTTTCCTTTTATCGCCTCGACTTGCGTCTTTATAACTGGGCAGGTAGGCCAGCCAGCCAGCCAAACCGTTTCATTTTGCAAGCCACCGCGCCGGCGCCAACACCACCTTCTGGAGACAGGAGCCGCTTGTCTTCCAAGAAAGGGCGGAGCAAGCGAGCGCAGGAACCATGGAGCGCAGGAATCCCCAGGGCATGGACGACCCCTACGTCCGTGCCATCATCAGAGTTGCAAGGGTCTTCGACATGGGGCCGGGGCGCACACTTGCCTGGGGCTTCGTCCTCGCCCTCGGGTTGAGGGAGCTACAGGAGCGGAAGCTCGGCGGCGTCGGCCCCGTGGGTCAGGCGCTGAGATTTCTCTGGGGGAGCGAGGAAACCACTGGCAAGAGTCTCCTGAGGAGCATGTACGACGTCGCACTAGTTTTCGTCATCTTCGCCGGCCCCGTCATGCGGACCCACGGTCTCCCGAAGATTCGGATGTGGGCGATGGCGGCGTGGATGTGGGGGGCGAGGGCGTGGTGGAAGCTGCGGGTGTGGACGCTCGGCGGCGTCACTACCCTGGATCGGACGCTGGGCGGCAACTGCGCGATCTGCCAGGAGAGGATGGAGGCCGGCAACAAGGTCCGCACGCTCTGCTGCGGCCATGTCTTCCACAAGCCTTGCGACAATGGCATGGACATCGACGTGTGGCTCCGCGAGAAGAAGCTGTCCTGCCCAGTATGCCGCGAGAACAAGCTGTCCTGCTCAGTATGCCGCAAGAGTGCAAGACTCCCGCTCACGGCATGCCTCTGCGGAAGGCGCCGCCGCAGTCCTTGATAGCGACCGTTCCAAGCCGTCGTCCTGGTCAATGGTCATTACGGAGGCCGGCCTGGCCGGAGGGGCACCTGTCGATGACGTAGGTTCTTGGACGATTCTTTCGCTGCTTTTGTTGCTAGCTCTCTTGGCAGCCTCGCGTGATTCTTGGGTCTCTTCTTGCTTAGGTTTCTTTGAATCGATCGGTTTCAGCTTAGATTCTTGGAGATTTCTGTTCAATTCTTGAGATGGTCGTAGTATCGCATTCGGCTAGGGTTTGTTTCTGTCAGAAATTGTAACTGTTTCTTTCCCTCAGAAACTGTAACTGGGGTTGCTTGATTTTGATGAACTCCAACTACGCAGAATTAGTTCCAATCAGATGAATGCATGCCCTATTCTGCTCAATTCTTGTGATTTCTATAAATTCTTTAGGTTGCAGTAATCTTGGTATGTTACTTGTTCTTGGTATGATGGTTTGTACGTTGTTTTTTTTTGACTCCGATGGACTAAAAACTGAACACTTCAAACAGAGATGGTTGGTTCAGGCGAGTTCTGGAAGGTGTACCAACGTAAGAAATTGCAATGGGAAATGAATGTTTTTACGGTATTGTTACCATGCATTTCAATTAAGTAGAAGTTCCACACTGTGCTTTGAGGATTTTATGGAAGGAATGCCAATACAGAGATCGTCTAAACTATGCCTGCTCCAATAGGAACAAGAATCTTTCATGTATACCAAATTACTACAAAAGTAGTGGTCCTTAACAATTAGTAAGTGAACTGTTCTTTGAACAACGTGTCGAGCATTTGAGCCTGTCACTGAAGCATATTTCCCCTGTTTGATTGTTTAATTCTGTTCATTCGACTCGTTAAAAGCATTTGTAGCCAGATAAATCTAAAATGGATCTGGAGTCATAGCGTTAGAAAAACCACCTTTTCTATATATTGTTTTAGAGTAGATCCCATACTCCACTATTAAAAAATCGAGAATCTAGCAACTTTATTTTTTAGCTTAACTCTACTAGACAAAGGTCTCCTTTAGAATAATTTATTGGCAGCTTATCTACTAAACAAATATCTCATTTGAAATAACTTATTGGTAGCTTATAATTAAAATATAAATAAATTATGTACCAAACGGAAAAATTATAGACAACTTATGTATTAATCATAATCAGTAATATAACTAAAAACAGAAATAAACATCTTCTTCAAGTAATCAATATTATGTTATAATCTTGATTATTTTAAGTTATCATAGACGGGCCAAAACACAAGAGAGAAAAACCGTCAAACAAGCCATGGCTATATCATATATGCATCTATCCAATAGCGGATAGCCAGTATGCAGAAAACCGTTTCATTTTGCAAGCCACCGCGCCGGCGCCAACACCACCTTCTGGAGACAGAGCCGCTTGTCTTCCAAGAAAGGGCGGAGCAAGCGAGAGCAGGAACCATGGAGCGCAGGAATCCCCAGGGCAGGGACCCCCCTACGTCCTTGCCATCATCAGAGTTGCCTGGGGCGTCTTCTACCTCGGGATGAGGGAGCTGCATGAGCGGATGCTCGGCGGCGTCGGCCCCCTGGATTCGGATGTGGGCGATGGCGGCGCGGATGTCAGGGGCGAGGGCGTGGTGGAAGCTGCGGGTGTGGACGCTCGGCGGCGTCACTACCCTGGATCGGGCGCTGAGCATCAACTGCGCGTTCTGCCAGGAGAGGATGGAGGCCGGCAACAAGGTCCGCACGCTCTGCTGCGGCCATGTCTTCCACAAGCCTTGCGACAATCACATCGACATCGACATGTGGCTCCGCGAGAACAACCTGTGCTGCCCAGTATGCCGCAAGAGTGCAAGACCGCTCACGGCGTGCCTCTGTGCGTGGAAGGCGCCGCCGCCGTCGTTGATAGCGACCGTTCCAAGCCGTCGTCCTGGTCATCACGGAGGCCGGTCTGGCCGGAGGGGCACCCGTCGATGACGTAGGTTCTTGGACGATTCTTTCGCTGCTTTTGTTGCTATCTCTCTTGGCAGCCTCGCGTGATTCTTGGGCCTCTTCTTGTTTAGGTTTCTTTGAATCGATCGGTTTCAGCTTAGATTCTTGGAGATTTCTGTTCAATTCTTGAGATGGTCGTAGTATCGCATTCCGCTAGGGTTTGTTTCCGTTAGAAATTGTAACTGTTTCTTTCCCTCAGAAACTGTAACTGGGGTTGCTTGATTTTGATGAACTTGAACTACTCAGAATTAGTTCCAATGAGATGAATTCATGTCCTATTCTGCTCAATTCTTGTGATTTCTATAAATTCTTTAGGTTGCAGTAATCTTGGTATTGTTACTTGTTCTTGGTATGATGGTCAGTGCTTCTGTAGTTTGTTTGGACTCCGATGGACTAAAACTGAACACTTCAAGCAGAGATTGTTGGTTCTGGCGAGTTCTTGAAGGTGTACCAATGTAAGAAATTGCAGTGGGAAATGAATGTTTTTACAGTATTGTTATCTGCAACCGCTCTACTGTTTCTACATACTTGATGATAATTGATCTGGTCTTGTCAATAAGGCCAAAATTTGCTGGTAATCTTCAGTTGGATGTGGTGTTGAATGCTTTACTGACTAATTGACAAGCTTTGAGATCCTTCTGTTCCATGGTTTTCATTGTTCAGTAGTGCCATACTGCTGTATCAGTGTTAACCTACCAGTTTTGTATGTCTCTTGTCAGTACATAATGGGCTGAGATGAGTTTATGACAATTTTTTTGAAATCTTGTCAGGCAATAAACTGAAATGGTAACATCTTGCTCTGGACCAATAAACTGAGATTTTGCATTTTCAGAATTTGAGATACTACTTAAATGAGATTTTGCATTTTTAGATGTGTTACTGTAAGAGTGAAGCTGAAAAATCTGAGATACTACTTAAATGAGATTTTGCATTTTCAGAATTTTGCCCATTTGTAAATACACGTTGTTTAATTAGATTCATACTATCACGTTTATACAATAGCCTCTGCAACGTCTGAACAAGTATAGCAAGAAACAGAACCTTCGAATAACACCAGTCATATGCAATCAGCGTAGAATACCTGCTTGTCCATGCATTTCAATCAAGAAAAAGGTTCAAGAATAACACGGTGTTTTGTGGATTTTATAGAAGGAATTCCAATGTACTACTTACCAATATGCAGGTTGATGTTCAGAGCTAAACTCAGCCTAGTCTGTTCCAATGGGAACAAGGATCTTCACGTACACCAGATTACTAGAAAAGTGGTGATACTTAACAATTAGGAGGTGGGCTGTTCTTTGAGCAAAGTGTCGAGCCTGTCACTGAAGCATACTTTCCCTGTTTGATTGTTTAATTACGTTCATTCGACTCGTGAAACTCGTAGCATTTGTAGCTCGATTCCTCTACGAAGAGACGCTTGCATAGAAGGTAGAGCTCAAAATTTGAATTGGATTTAGAGTGGTGAAGCTAGGAAAACCACATTTTCTATGTATTTGTTAGAATAGATATACATACTCCGCAAATGAATTTGTCATTACCACAATTTTTTCTCATTGACACGTGAGTTCTTATTATTATTGACATACAGTAACATGATATTATTTTAATGTTATAATTTTTTTTCAATTGCAACACACGTATACAGGAAGACCACGCTTCCGGCCCATGCTGAGGAAGGCGGGCTGAGGTGGCCCACATTTCTGGTGGGCTCTCTCCTCAATTCATTTGCTCGGCCCGAAGCTTGTCGAAGCGAAACCGAGCATCCAAACCGACCGACCGACCGACCCTTCCAGAGGAACTCGGGTCCGACCGACTCAACCTAGAACTCTCTCTCGTTTACCCGGCGCGCCGGCGAGCCTCCCCAAAAACCTCGATACCCTACCCGCCGGCGCGGCAAAACCCCGCCAGAAACTGGGCGGAGAAGCGGCCAGAGGGGAGGAGATGTCGTCGGAGGAGGAGACGACCAGGCTGTTCCACATCCGTCGCAACTCGCACGGTGATGCAGATGCTGCGCGACCGGGGCTACCTCGTGGTGGACGGCGGCATCAACCTTGTTAACAACCAGTGCCTATCGCCTGTGCCGTTTTCGCTCGTCGTCCTCAACGTCCGGTGCTTATCGCGTCCGCCAGACTCGTTCTTCCGAAGGCTTCGCTCATCTTCAACGTTCTGCTTGCGCCATGCAGCATCGCTCGCCCAGGACTCGCTCGCCGCCTAACGTCCTGCATGCGCTGTGTACGCGCTGTGTACATCGTTGTATAAATGAGCTCCTGTGAATCAATAAAATCATCACTTCCGCTTCTCTCCATTTCTACAAACCTCACCAGGCACGAGTTCGTCGACGACCGCTACTGGGACCCCGTCAACCGCGACGGCCTCGTCATCAACCGCGCCAAGAAGGCCGACCCCGCCGCCCAGGTCCGCCTCCCTCCGCCGCCACTGCGTTCCGACGAGCGCCGTGCGAGACTGTGACGAGCGGTGCCGCCGCGGTTTTTTCCTCCTGCAGATCTACGTCTTCTTCCCCAAGGACTCCAAGCCCGGCGTGAAGACGATCAGGAGCTACGTCGAGAAGATGAAGCAGGAGAACGTCTTCAGCGGCATTCTCGTCGTGCAGCAGGCGCTCAGCGCGTTCGCCCGCCCGCAGCGCCGTGCAGGAGGTCTCCCACTTCCAGAAGTACCACCTCGAAGTTTTCCAGGTTGCCCCCCTACCACATTCCCTCGCCTCGCATTAAATGTGTCTCCCCTTATTTGCGTCTATCTCAGTGGAGACTAGTGATTGATGTTTGGAGTAGCACTTGTTGTGCAGGAAGCGGAACTACTTGTAAACATTAAGGAGCATGTCCTGGTGCCGGAGCACGAGCTCCTGACGCCTGAGCAGAAGAAGACGCTGGTGGAGCGACACACTGTGAAAGAAACTCAGGTCTGGCGTGATATTCGAATTGGTTTGAGCATAACGTTTTGATGTTTCAGTAATGTGTTAAGCTCTATACACCACTAAAAGGTTTACAGGCAGTATCCTTGGACAATTCACAAGTGTCAGTGAATTATGACCGCATTCTAGGAGGCTATATATTACATAGTGTTTATGTTGCCATGAAACATCTCACAATTTTTCCTGACACTTATCCTAGATAATAGACAACTGTCTTCTTGTTATTATTGAGGCACTGCAGCTTGTTTGCATAACCGACCCCTTCATTTTACTTGTTACTGAATTCAAAGTTTGATGCCTGCTACACATAAGTAGTTAACATATCACAACTCAGGTCTTCTAACTACTTGCTGTAAACCATTGAACAAACTAGCAAGCCAACGAGTTTCCCCGGCAATCTATGCTACAAAATGAATAGAATTGTTTTGAGGAATTCGAAGAGCTGGGTATGGTTTTAACCAAACTCCATGGGTGCCTTTTTATCGCCCTTTCTTTTTTGTTTCTAACTGTCAAGAAAAGTAAATCTAGGTGTATGTGCTATTGAACTTTGTCCTGAAATGGAAATCAGAACTGTTCATAATGTCTTCATTTTAAGCCATCTTGTTTCATGAACTATAGTTTAACTGATTCTTACTTACTGCTGTCAGTTTACAATGTGAACTTGGACTGTTAAATTTAGCTATTCTCCGAGAATTTGTGTTAATTTGTTTCTTTTGGGCAAGCGATATGTCAGAGCTAAAAGGCTCATCCTAAGGTTTCTGCGCTAGATGCTTTCTTTGGCAGTTTAGAACAGTTCTTCCTTTGAACAATACACATGGTCTTGAAGGTTATTGTGGAATCTTTGACTACTGTTGACCAAATTAATTTGAAGCTTTGTTTCAAGAATTTTTGGAGCTGAATTTGCTTTCGTGCCCTGAGAAGTAAATTTGATGCTCGAGTGTAAAGTCTGCTGTACAGCCATTTGTTTGAAGGTTCTTCTGAGTTCAGATCATTGTTTTATGAACTATGGAGGAGTTCTCAGTTTGCCGTGTACTATCTCTTCTTTTCTGATTTGGTGGTGCTGTTTGTTTCTTGGGTAGTATCATCTATAATTTATATTTTGGCTTCACCAGATACTATTGGTTTGGGCTTTTTACTATTCCATAACTTGCTGGATTGTGGGCTCATTACAATGTAGGATATTAGGATCAACTTTTGTCTATTGGTTTGTGTGTTGTCTGGTATATTATGTTGTACAATATTGTTTATTAAGATAAGCATCCTTTTGATGTTGGAAATTGTTGTAACATCACAGTTTCTTTTAATAGAGCTGTATTTAATCATTTTCTATTACCATGATCTATATGGAACAATGTAATGAAAACCTAAACCTCTAAGGCTCTTATGATATTTTCTCTTGCTTTAATTTTGTGCATGATGAATATACAGTAATACAGCTGCATTCTGGCACTAATATATTTCTAGTAAATTTGGGAGCGTACTGCAAGGTCCATGGCTGTGTAAGTAACTTATTTATTGCATCTAACCCGGTAGTCAGTAGAGGTGTCTCAATTTTGCAGTGGGTAAATATTGTTTGCCTATGTTTATATAAGCTGCACATGTGTATAATTTTGAAGTATTTTATACATTTATACTTGAGGAGAATTGCCATAAACGATTTCTTATGTCTATGTCTTTTGAATTGAGTTGCATCGATGAAACTTTGTTTCTACTCAATGTGATAGTATATTATATATATTCACCGTGTCCCCTTAAAAAATGTTCTACTGACTCGGCGTGTAGATTAATCATGTTTGTTCAGACAACATTTATTTAGATAGGAGTCATTTTCAGCAGTATTTATACTATCACATTTGAGCAGTATTTATAATTTATTTCATCTATATTTTTTTATTTTGCAGAACTCTATATTTGTTGTATGAGCAGTCTTGTGCCTGGATATTGCTATTGCTACGGAGGTGATCACTGATCTTAGCCCATTTTTTATCTACCTATCTTAAGGTTTCATCCATTGAGCTGTATGGTTGCTAATTAATTCAATAGCTCTTCTTGCTGTTCATGACATAATGTTTGTATTTTTGCCGATGTTGTACTGTTTTCAATTTTAAGACTGATGTTCCGTGCAATCAGTACTAAGTTAACTATTAGGCTATTTACATGTTTTATGATCATGGAATGCATTCATTTTATAGAATGCAAGGAACTGTTTCGATATTTATATCTTTAGAATGAAAGCATGTTGTCACCTCATTTTCTTCAAAGGATGGTACTTTATTTGTTTCTTACATTTCAATGCTACTTTCCTTTGTTTCCTCCCTTTCAACCAGTACATAATTTTCACCGATAATGAGATCAATACTAGAATAAGAACCAAAGAGCCTTCTAACCATTCTCTTCTCAGAATTTTCCTTAGGCTATTCTTTTTTTTGTTGACAAGATTAGATGACTACCAGAATAAGAACCAAAGAGCCTTCTTACTTCTTACTCTTATGTTGTTGTATTTTTTCCTTTATAACTAGGTAATCCTACGTTAGTTTATTTTCTTGGTAGAGATATCAATGGCACCTATGGCTCTCTCTCGAAAGAGGACTTACGCAAACTATGTAGCTCCTACAGAGGTGGTCCCTAGGTGAGTTTAGAATACTAAAATGAATTAAGCTACAACAATGAAAAATTACCTAAACCTTATTCTTTTGTTAAGGTTCAAGAAATTCGACGATATAGAGTTTCAAGACATAGGCCGTCTATGGAGCATTGTCGTCAGAGTGGACGTTAAGTTCCATGCTGATGCACATAGAGAAACACAACGGTTTATCCTTATGGATATTTTTGTAAGATTCACACACATCAGTAAAGATTTTACAATAGTAAGGAAATAACGTATACTAAAACCTAACATTGTATCTTAAAGAGGCGCTAGAGTTCCGGAGCATAGCCAATGCTTTTAAGTGTGCCCTTAAGAAGGACACCAAGATTAAGCTTACAATGTTTCAATTCAATTTTCTCCTTATCTGAAGCATCTTATGCCATTTAAAGAGGTGTACCATCGTCTAAATAAGACGTTTGTAGGTAAGTTCTTAAGCATGATATCGTAAATTCAATCGACAATAGATAATTTTGCACAACAAAATATGTTATCTTATAGTTAAATTATTTGCACGGACATAGTTAGAGTGGTTGTTCATTAGGCACAAATTGAACGTATTGGAAGTAGCCTGTTCAGGAAGATCACTCTCATGGACACTAGGTAATTTCTAATTTAGATGTTGATTATGTTATATTTTGATAAGTAAATATTGAATTTCATGTTGGAAGCTAATGGAATTTTGTCTTTTCTTTTTTAGTTTAACCTGATAGTTGTTGCAATTTAAGGTGATTACCTTACTAGACATGTGTTTAACTGAACAACGGTTGATGCTAATAGCCACATTGTTTTAGGAACTTTGCTTCAAAATAACAAGAAGCACGGTACAAGAGTTAGGACCCATTTATCGTGCTTTCAGTATAGTTCCTAAAACAATGTGGTTGTTAGCATCAGTCGTTGTCCAGTCAAATGCGTGCCTAGTAAGGTAATAACCCCCAATTGTAATGACTATCAGGTTAGACCTAAAAAAGACAAAATTCCATTATCTTCCAACATGAAATTCAATATTTACTTATCAAGATATAACATAATCGACATATAAATTAGAAATTACCTAGTGTCCATGAGAGTGATCTTCCTAAACATGCTATTTCCAATACGTTCAATTTGTGTCTAATGGACAACCACTCTAACTATGTCTGTGCAAATAATTTAACTATAAGATAATATATTTTGTTGTGCAAAATTATCTATTGTCGATTGAATTTACAATATCATGCTTAAGAACTTACCTACAAACGTCTTATTTGGACGATGGTACACCTCTTTAAATGGCATAAGATGCTTTGGGTAAGGAGGAAATTGAATTGAAACATTGTAAGGCTTAATCTTGATGTGTTTTCTAAGGACACACTTAAAAGCATTGGCTATGCTCCGGAACTCTAGCTCCTCTTCAAGATTGGGTTAGAACCACACATGATGAATGTCATAGTATTGTCTTACGTTAGTAGGATGTTGAATCTTTTAACATTTTACTCTCACGCAACGGTTTCTATTTTAGAGCCCTACGTACAATGTTAGATTTTAGTATACGTTATTTCCTTACTATTGTAAAATCTTTACTAACGTGTGTGGAACTTATAGAAATATCCATAAGGATAAACCGTTGTGTGTCTCCATGTGCATCAGCATGGAACTTAATGTCCACTCTGACGATAATGCTCCATGGATGGCCTATGTCTTAGAACTCTATATCGTCGAATTTCTTGAACCTTAACAAAAGAATAAGGTTTAGATAATTTTCCACTGTTGCAGCCTAATTCATTTTAGTATTCTAAACTCACATAGGGACCGCCTCTATAGGAGCTGCATAATTTACGTAAGTCCTCTTTTTGAGAGTCATAGGCGCTATTGATATCTCTACAAAAAAAATAAAACTAATGTAGGATTACCTATTGATAAAGGAAAAAATACAACAACATAAGGGTAAGAAGGCTCTTTGGTTTTTATTCTGGTAGTCATTTAATCTTGTCAATAGAAAAAGAAAAGGGCAGCCTAAGAAGAAATTTCTGAGAAGAAAAGGATAAGAATGTCTTTTGATCCTTATTCTAGTAGTGATTTCATTATCAGTTGAAATTATATATTGGTTGGAAGGGAGGAAACCAAGAAAAATAGCATTGAAATGCAAGAAACAAACAAAGTACCAATACATCCAAACACACATCGTTTATATTATTTCCTTTTAAAAAAAAGAGGTGATAACAGGCTTTCAGTCTAAAGCTATAAATATCAAAGAGACTTGGCTAGGGTTACCTCTCCGCCCGCCCGCGTCCCTTGCTCCTCACCCACCTAAGGGTTTGCTCTCCTGCGCCGCTCCTCACCCGCTTTCTCCATCGCGCCGCCGCTCACCCGCGCGGGCGACTCCTTGCCGTCGCCCTGGTCGTCGCGCCGTTCTCCCCCGTCGGGTCTCTCCCTCGCGTAGTCGCGTCGCTGCACATCGCAAGCGCGAGAGCCGCCTGGCCGCGAGACGTTGCGGGAGGGAGCGCCGCCTCGCCGCGAGTCGTCGCCCGAGCTCCCGTTGGGTCTCCCTCGCCTCGCTCGTCAGCTCCTTCTCCCGTTGGCTATCTCCTCGCGCTGCTCGTCCGCCCTTCCTTTTCGAAGCCTCGTCGGCCGATCCGCCGCCGCCACACCAAATCCCGCACAAGGTGAGGAACCCACCGATCCACCCCCCCCTCCTCCCCCGATCTCTTCCTCCGCCGCGGTTTCTCTCGCGTTCGACTCGATCGATTACGGGTTCGCGCGTCGCCGCTTACGGCCAGATCTGCGCGAGCCTCGATCCGGTCGAGGCGTCGAGATGCTGTTAGGTTTCGTTTGAGCAGGTTGAGTCCGCACTCGATAGATCCCAGCGTTGGCGGGTGGCTGGTAGGTTGATTCGTTCGTTTTCTTCGGCGTGTGAATTCAATGCGTGTTAGAGCATGTGGTGCTGACGTGCTGTGCTATTCGTGTGGTTTAGATTATACTGGTCGGGTTAGAGCATCTACAATGTATAGTACTCTTGAACTAGTACTAAATGGACATGTAGACAAACTTATTTCTTAGAAAAAATGCTATAATGTATAGCACTAGAGATGAGACCGTTATCAATATAAAAAAAAATATAAGAATGGACAAGCTCTATTCAATGAACAACTACCAAACTAAAAAAATAGTATTATTTAATTTATGGAATTAGTAACCATATATAGAACCTATGTTTTATTTTAGTTTGCTTAGCACTACACTTCCAATGTATAGAACTAGTACCAAGACTAAAAGATTCTCTTATCACTATCTCTTATTTCAACATTGTGGGTGCTCCATGACCTGCTCCATCTAGTAAATAGTTGCTATTTTTGTGCCCGCTATAATATTTTACAGTTTCGTTTATAATAATATTGCTTTATTCATTCCATACTGCTAGGATGTACTAGAGATGATGAAGTAGCATCAACTACTTTCTGTTGGTTAGACTTTACTAACATGAATTATTACTGTGATCATTGTGAAACTTGTGGTGTAATGTACTTCACGAAATGGTTATGTTGAATATTTCGTAGTGCACTTAATTAGGAATTCAAGTCTTTTGATTTTGACAATGGTCCAGCTTTATGTAAATGAAACTCATAGTAGCTATACAGGTGCATTGTATATTTGTATTTGACCATGCTGTTACAACACTTTCACATTTACTGCAATAATAGGCTGCTACCAGAAATTGTGTTTTCTCAATTTTTTTGCTTATCTGTTATCATACTACTTATTTGTTATCTTGTTTTTTGCATTCATTTATGCCACAACATCAGACTGCTATTAAGGGTCTATTACTTAGCTGTGCAAGGTATAATATCAATGTGTTATTTGCTATGTATATGCTCATTCTGTTCCATGTAGGCTAGCAATATCCTTAAGGATTGGACTTTCTAATTTCACCTTTTATCTATGGGTACTTTTTTACCCACCCACAGTTACCTGACCCTATTAATAAACTCCGGTCTCTCTATTTGTTGTACGACAGGCTTCTTGTTTGTCTCAGTTTCCATGGATATGGTTATGCTGGTTGTTTGCTTCTTAAGTGTTTATCATATATATAATCTTGGGAAAGCAATTGATTTAAATGACTTGACTCATTAATCCAGTATATGCTGAATGCAACAAATGGGTAATAGGAGCCTCATTGTGAAATGGAGTTTAGTCAATGTCTGGTCTATTACTCTATTGCATCTGTAAGTGGTTTCTTTTGCTGTTTTCAATTATTAGTGGCATTGTAGTCATGTAGTGTAATAGAGTAGTCTATTTGATCCTCACATTGGCTTTATATAAATTCCATCATTGTACAGCATCCTATTAAATGGTTTGTTCATTTTGCCAATGTTTTTTATATAGGACCATGCAAGTATATATAGTTAGATTATGGTCTGTGGTTAAAATAATTGCCTGAAGTGTGGTACCATATGCATCAGATATATAGCACACTGTTTGTTTTCCTGATATGTATGAATAAAGAATCTAATGTTGACTTGTTATGAAGCAGCAGGCAGCATCGGTATTGCTGCAATCTGACAAAGTGGAGGGGTCAAAAGTAATAGCTTCTTTTATGTCTGAACAAGACTTGCTTTACTTGGGATCAGTTGGATTGCTTGGAGAATATTCTCGGACAACGAGAAAAAGGCTCAAGCTCCCGCTTGAAAGGCCCTGTTGCATGCATCTGAATCCTGCTTGTCATTTTATGCAAGCTTCTGGTTGCTCTCAGAGGAATCTGGTTTCTGCTGATTCTCTTCAAGGATACAAGCCTATTGTTGCTAGTGGCTCTTGGTGCTTCTGATATTATCTCAGCGAAAGATTATTAATCCAAGATGGCTCTGCAAAACATTGGTGCCTCAAACCGTGATGATGCCTTCTACAGGTATAAGATGCCCAGGATGATCACCAAAATAGAAGGCCGTGGCAATGGCATCAAGACTAATATTGTGAACATGGTAGATATTGCAAAAGCTCTAGCCAGGCCTGCTTCATACACAACAAAGTATTTTGGATGTGAACTTGGTGCACAGTCTAAGTTTGATGAGAAGACTGGAATTTCCTTAGTTAACGGGGCACATGATACTGCTAAGCTGGCTGGTCTCCTTGAGAACTTCATCAAGAAGTATGTTCAGTGCTATGGATGTGGCAACCCTGAGACTGAGGTCCTCATCTCCAAGACCCAGATGATTTCTCTGAAATGTGCTGCCTGTGGCTTTGTGTCAGATGTGGACATGAGGGACAAGCTCACAACTTTTATCCTGAAGAATCCACCTGAACAGAAGAAGGGTGGGAAAGACAAGAAGGTAATGCGGAGAGCTGAGAAGGAGCGCCTCAAGGAAGGTGAGGCTGCTGATGAGGAGATGAAGAAGCTAAAGAAGGAAGCAAAGAAGAAAGTTGCATCCAAGGAAAGTACGTCTTCAAAAACTGGTGCTGGGAAGAAAAAGCCTGCTGCTAGCTCTGATGAGGATCATTCAAATTCACCAACTTGCAGCCATGATGGTGACAATGTGGCTGCAGCTTATGATGACGACGATGATGTTCAGTGGCAGACTGACACTTCGCTGGAGGCTGCGAAACAGCGGATGCAGGAACAACTGAGTGCTGCAACTGCTGAGATGGTTATGCTGTCCACCGATGAACCTGAGAAGAAGAAACAAGAGGTCCCTCATAAGGAGGGCACCTCTAATGGAAGTGCAAAGCATGTGGTTGAAGAACCTAAAAGCAGTCCTTATGATGATCTGGTTGAAGAGTTGAAGGATAACTTGAGCAAGGGTGCTACAGCTGTTCAAATCAAGGGTCTCATGACTTCCTCAGCTCTGCCGCCCCAGGATGTTATGAATGCTCTTTTTGATGCACTATTTGGTGGCCTTGGCAAAGGATTCGCCAAGGAGGTTGTGAAGAAGAAGAAATTCCTTGCTGCTGCTGTGCCTGATGAAAGTGCCCAGGTGGTACTGCTGCAAGCTCTTGTAGCCTTTGGTGCCAAGTCTAGCGCTGATGCTGTGAAGGAGGTTCCAATTGTTCTGAAGGCCCTGTATGATGGGGATGTCCTGGATGAAGAGGTGATAGTACAGTGGTACAACGAAGCAGTTGCTGGTGGCAAGGAGACCCAGGTTGTGAAGAATGCCAAGCCGTTTGTGGAGTGGCTCCAGAGTGCGGATTCTGAATCTGAGGAAGAGTGAGACATCCATCTTCGCCATCGTCTTTTGAGTCTTCTGTGTCATGAGTATCTCCAAGTTTGTTCGTGTGCTTTTCTTTTGTGAGTAAATGTTGGCCGATAAACCCAGACTGTCTTCTGGGACCGGATTATGTGGTGTCAGTGTCTTATCTCTTGCTGGAGATCTTTCTGTTTTATGTGTTACTATGTGAATGGTTAAGACTTTTGAGTCTCGTGTTGGTTCTTATGAGATTGTATTTGAGATATTATATCATTGTGTTTTCGTCTGTGTTCGCGGCTGGATGGATGCTAGATGTGCTGATTTTTTATGGCTTTCTGTTGCTTCAGTATGATATGTGCTGTTTTCTGGTCCGGTTACCGTTTTATGCTTGTAGAAGCTACTAGCGGGTAATAACCAGCATATATTCGATGCGATGGTTCATTCTTTAACACCGGGCGTCGAGAAATTGGCAAACTAACTAATTGAGGCCTGATGTGCTGGGGATGTTGATCTGAGCAGCTGTCTGTTTTGATGCCAGTAATATTTAATTTAATTTTATCTTTGTTTGCTTGCAATCTGTATAGTTTCAGACAATTTTCCGAAGGGAATAAGAAGCTGCACTAGACGTAGGTTTCTGTGGCTATGTTCCATTTCATCCTAATCATTCGTGGCTATCTGTAATGGGTGGTCGGTTTTACCTTTGGTGCCTGCCTATACGGGTACGGCGTTTGTTTGATTCAAAATGGCATAAGCATTCCATCTGGGACCAATTGCTCGCCTCATGCGCGACAGGGTAGCTGAGATGAAAGCACGATGGCACGAGGGAACATGGGGGTGTGCATACATCTGGAGCTTCGATTTCTTGTCGGATGGACTGATCTTGGACGGCTAGCCGCAAACTACAGAAGTACACACCAGCAAACCACAGTATCTGCTTCCACGGATGTATCAAACGAACCGTCAATACACCAGTAAGAGTGGCATCATTCATGGCAGCGTAGTGTCAAATCCCTGTTCTTCAGTTCTCGTCACATTTGTATCCAGATCACTGGCTTAAAAGTGAAAATGCCTCTTGCCTGCTGAGGGAGAGCAATCTAGAAGTTTGAGGACTTTCTCAAGGTCATCTCTGCTCGTAAAAATCTACAGCAGTTGCGGGTACCGGACGGCAAGAATTGGCAGGACCCTTGTGAGCTTTTCTCTGGTCGCTGCCATGGTAAAGCCTAGTTAACGATGCGAACAGCTCACCGAAGCGACAAGCGAGCGAGCGAGCGGGTACGCGAGAGCCACTGCACTCGCATCGTCCAAATCTGCATTCCAGCCTCTCAAAACTCTGATCTGGATGGCGCCTGGCGGATAGAATATTCACAAGCCTCCAACAAAAAAAAATCTCCAGCAGAGGCAGAGCACAGCTTTGCTCCAAAGACGAGCGATTTCAGTAGCCCTAAATTCCGGAGCTTTCCAAACCGCTCGGTTTGTGCCGAATTTTCCACCGCCTCCACGGCAAAGCGACGGGTCGTGGTGGAAAAACGAAGTTACGACGACGAGGCGGTGGAAAAAAAAATGAGAGTGGAAAAACGAAGTTACGAAGACGAGGCGGTGGAAAAAATGAGAGTCCGTGGTCAAATTCCCAGTTGTCCTCGCAGCCGCAGGAGCAAAAAAAACCGTCATTGTCCCCTCGTTCTTGAGAAACCATGAGAAGCAAATGTTAGCCTTACCGTCAGCTGGCTGGTTACCAGCAGCAGCCACACAACGATAAGCTACCGGAAACCGCATTAGCTGATCTGGTTTAGCAATAACCGAAAAAACACATTAACCGGTCTAATTTAGCAACAACGGAAAACCGCGGTTTCGTTAACCTGATCCTGATAGGGCAAATGATGGTCTATCATCGCAGCAGCCGATCTGCAGACGCCATCCGTTGAGCACTTGAGCCCACATCCAGCTACTAGATGTAAGAACCTGGAGCCACACAACCCACACCTGCAATTATATGCAAATGTTTACTGGGGTAAGCGCCGTCAATCCAGCGGATGACAATGGAGCATATGCTCATGCAAATCTGGACAAAGCAACCACTAGTAGTCTAGGACAATAACTGCAGCCACCAGCTAAGCACAGGATTCGAACAGATCGCGAAACGGCACAGCTCGTTTCTCCGGCTCTGTGTAGTTCCCGTGTGTTAAGGAGGCTACAAGAGTACAAGATAAAATGATGTGCAGTCACTTCACACCATTTCCTTAACCGTGCAAGTAGTATCAGGAAGTAATCAAGGCACCAGGCGGCATTAACTACCACTAGGTCAAATTTGGGATTGTTCTGTGATGGTGACAATTACGTGAATTGACTTTGTTCTTTGCCACCAAGAGCTGACTTTGAAATCAAAGAAGGCAAACAATAGAGCAAGTAAGACAATTAGATAAGACTAAAGATAATGATACACAACCAAACTACTTCATCCGTCCCAAAATACAGTGTTTTTACAGTTCAAAATTTATACTCATATTATCCTTAGGTTTTATTACTTAGAGGCTGTTTGGTTCCCAATCATACTTTACCACACCTAAAGTTAAGCAAATTTAATTAAATTGATAGATATTTGGTTGTTGCCACAAACTGTGGCAAAATTCTCTTCGGTCCCACATGTTAATGACTTAAAAAAGCGTGGCAATATTTTCTTAAACTTGCTAAGGTGTGACAAAGAATTTAATAATCTCAACTTAGACAAGTGTGATAATTTTTATTGACAAATGATGGCTAACAACCAAACATCCCCTTACTACTCCACCCAACTACTTTCAAACCCATACTCACTCACCCAAGAAAGATATTATAGTCTTTTTTATATATATCTTCTTTTTGGGAATGAGGGAATAGAAAAAATAGATAAAGGTGAGTATTAAGGTGACATTTTCCAATCTTGACGCTTCAAATAGAAGCTTAGAATATAGAGCAGAGACCATAGGTATATGGTCTAAGGTTGACAAGTATAACACACAGTTTATAGCTCAGAAATATTTGACAAATATTTTCTACATCAAAATTGAAAATTAAGATCTGGTCAGGACACACTTAAAAGCGACTGCGACAAAAGCATGTTTTATATAGCACGGTTTAAGTGGGATGTGAATGAGGCTCAGAACATCATCAAGCAAATTTACAAAGAGAAGATGAGAAACGATATAACACGATACTCGAGAGAAGTTTCAAGGACAAGACAAATAGAGTGAAACATTCCTGTAAATTTAATATAAATTGTAAAAGATATTTTCAATGCCAATATTCTTCTTAGGAGACTGGGCTAGATGCCTAAATGCAGGTTGTTCCAAGAAGGAAGGTCATATCAGGATTTAGACACAAACAGAAATTATACAAGCACAAGCAATAATTTAAAATGACAATGCAGACTAAATCTTACAGCTTGCACGATTATCATGAGGCAAGGATTGAATTGATCTTCCAGTGATGATTTATCGTGACAATATATGGTTGGCTCAGCATGCATTTCATCAATTCAAGTAGCAGGACTACACATGAAGAAATCAATTGAGCCTGACTATGCTGTTCGCAATCCCAAGCAAGACAACCATCAGTTACATGGTGTCTGATTCATCCTTGTTATAGGCCAGTGGGAACTCGTCGAACTGCTCCGAGACATCACAACTCTGTCCAATGCTCTTCAGAGAATGGTAAACCCGGTACATTGAGACCCTCTCCCTTGGGCGAGCCACGATACATGCAAAAGCTATCTTCACAAGCTCATCGATCTCTGCATCATGGCCCTTCCCACGTAATGGCTTATCAACCACATCAGTAATACGACCGGAGAGCCTGAGCTGATTTACCCAGTCCACCAATGTCCCCTTGAATACTTCACCTGCCATGTCACTTGTGACAGTGGCAGCCTCCTGCCCGCTCAAGAGCTCGAACAGTATCACACCAAATGCATAGACATCACTCTTCATTGTAGCAACTGGATTGCTAGCATACTCTGGGGCGACATACCCATACTCCCCAAAGTCACCATTCAGGAAGGGGCTTGTGTCTCCACCCTCGCCTGGTGCCATCCGAACCAGCCTCGTGAGCCCAATGTCTGTGATCCGAGCTTCATAGTCCTCATCCAGAAGCACTGCACTTGAGCTCAAGTTCTGGTGAATCTGTGGAACTTGGAATCCATGGTGCAACCATGCGAGACCGCGTGCCGCCCCAACAGCAATACTGAGCCGTGTCGCCCAATCCAGTGGTGCTTCCCCTGGGTCCTTCATCACTGAAGAAAGAGCCCCGCTCTCCATATGCTTGTACACAAGCAGCCGCTCATCCTCAACAACGCAGAACCCCAGCAGCGGCACGATGTTAGGGTGACGCAGCTGCCCGACTCGTCCCATCTCCGCCCGGAATGGCTTCTCCCCTAGCGGGCACGAGTGGAGGCGCTTCACAGTCAGAGCAGAGCCGTCACGCAGCACAGCACGGTACGCTGTCCCTGCTCGTGAGCTCCCGGCCACCACGATGTGGCTTGTGCTGAAGTCCTGGGTGGCGGACATCAGGTCGGCGAGTTTGACTTTCACGATCGGTTTCTGGAACAGCGAGACGGGCGCCAGGCGGTTGTGCGCCGCCCGCAGACGCTCAGTCCACCAGCTACCGTCCTCCGGAGCAGCACCGCCCGACTCACTTCCTCCGCGGCGGCGGCGCCCGCCCTTGCTCTTCCCAGTGCATCGCCAGAAGAAGAAGGCGAGCAGCAGCGACGCGGCAGCTCCGAAGACCCCGGCAGCAATAACGATGCCGAGGCCGGCGCCGGTGAGCGCACGTCTGCATCGCGAGGACACAGGGCGGCCGCACAAGCCTGAGTTCCCGGAGAAGGCATCCTTGCCGAAGGCGGCGCCGAGCTGAGCCGGGATCTGGCCTTCGAGCTTGTTCCTGGAAAGGTCGAGCGACTTGAGGCGGTCCAGCCGCGCGAGGGACTCGGGGATCTGGCCGGAGAAGGAGTTGTCGGAGAGCTTGAGCGAGTTGAGGAATCGGCAGTTGGCGAGCTCAGTTGGAAGCGGGCCGGATAGGCGGTTGCCGGAGAGGTCGAGGCTGACGACGAACGGGATCCAGTCGCATAGCGCGGGCGGGATTTGTCCCTCGAGCGCGTTGTTCGAGAGGTCGAGCGTGGTGGCGGCGCTGCAGTACTGCAGCGAGGAGGGGACGCCGCCCTGGAGGCCGAACCCGGAGAGCGAGAGAGCGATGATGCGCGACTCCTGCGGGTTCCAGCACGAGACGCCGGTATACCCGCAAAGGGTGCCCGACGACACGTTGTTGAAGGTCCACGACGATAGCCGCCCTTCCGGGTCGCGGAGGTCCGTCTTCACGCCCCTGAGGCACCGCACGTCGTCCTCCCGCGGCGTCGCCGACTGTGCCGCGGCGGCGGCGGCGGCGACGACGAGGAGGAGGAGGGGAACGGCCGGCCGCTGCCAGGGTGGAGGCATGGTGGCAGAGGATGGTGGAGGAGGAGGTGGGGGAGGGGGAGGGGAGTGGTTTGACCAGGCGGGGAGACCGGACGGCGGGTCGAGGGTGGGAGTGGTTTTTGGTGGGGTTGGGCCGCGCCGCGAGTGGTGTGATTTGGCTGCTTCTCTGTCCATTTCCAAGTTTGCGCGCAGACCACTGCGACTGCGATTGCATGAATCATTAAGGGTGGGTTTGATTTTTAAGGATCGCATGACTTCGTTGCAGTTTTCAGAAATGGCACGGTTCTATACGTCTATTGCTTTCTTTAGGATTGGGATTTATTATGTTTCTCATGACTTGTCTAATACATATGAGAAAATTCTTATGCAGGAGTCACGTCATATAAACAAAACATATACTTACAACTTCATCGCAATCGCATATTTTTTAAATAATCTAGAAAGATTTAGTTTAACTCATGCAAAAATTCTATAAAGTTAGAACGTTTTAAAAAGGCTCTAAGTGCCGGTGCGCTCTATTCTCTTTAAATGACTTATTTATTCTATCATCAATTATGAATTAGAGAAAAATAGTTAGATCGAATGATAATATATTATTATCCTATAATAATACGGACAATTTTGTAAATCTACCCTAATTGTTATGTAGCAAGAGGCGCGGATAATTATAGATTTAAATTTTTTTAATCCTATTAAACTTAGCTCTAAGAAATCTTATATTTAGAGTTATGTATAAATTGAGAGTATTTAATTGGGCCATTTGGTTTTTGCTTTCGACTAAAAATAAAATTTTAACTACTTTATTTTATTATATAAAATCAGAAATTGGATCTTTATTAGAGTTAAGGTCTATTTGGGGATTTTTAAATTCTGAGAAGCAGCTAGTGAGAATTTAGATAAGCTAGTATTTTTTAGCTTATGGATTCTAATTTATTTTTAGATTCTATGATTATTGAGTTTCACAATCTAAATTCAGAATCTGCGATATTTAATAATTTGTCACCCTTAAGAAGTGTATTCAATTATTTGCCACTCTGACTAGTCATAGACTCAGATGTAAAGATGGCAATGAGTCTATAACCCATCAGGTTTAACTATCTCAAACCCATACCCGTTAAGGAAAAATCTTTCCGTCGGGTGACCCATATATACATGCGGGTCTAATTTTCCTTCCAAACCCATACCCACGCGGGTAAAATATACCTGTCGGGTAACCTATGCCCGTCAGCATGGTGGATGGCTACCGGGCCGCTAGAGTCGCCTGACGCCTGGAGTAACTACTGGCTAGAGGGCAAAGGCATGGACCGTGTGTCGCGTACTCGCGTGGAGGTGGTGGCCGACACTAGAGGCTAGAGCATGGAGGCAGTGGAGCACTAGCGACGGCTAGCACTGGAGCCTGAGCGACAATGTCGATGGTCGCTAAACCGAGTGGCCTGTATTGGATATCTAGAACTCTAGAGTCTGGACTGAGGAGTAAGGAGTGGAGGCATACGCCACCGGCTGCCGTAGGACCTGAGGGTTGGGAGAGAAGTAGTGACCAGTGAAGAGGAATTTAGGAAAGACTGAAGTAAACCTATTGTTTTTTAATGGATTGAGCTATTGGATTGAGCAATAAATAAATAGTCTATTGGGTGGCGGGTATCCATCGGGTGATGGGTATGGATAGTATAAAACCATACCCATACCTACGTACCCATCGGGTTTTATTTTTTTTTCTATTAATAGACCCACGGGTGAACAATTTAACCCGTATATATACCGTAATAGAATAAAAACCCATCGGATTTCGGGTTTCGGGTACCCATTGTCATCTTTACTCAGATGGTCTCACATGTGGCAAATAATTGAATAAAACCAACTTAAAAGTGACAAATAATTAAATATCTCCCAAAATCTGGGAGTTTCAGATTCTAGAAGTATCTATAGCTAATAGAAACTTCCTAAAACATGCTCTAAGTTATGCTAAATAGACTCTAACTTTAGTGAGTTGTAAATATCATTTCTGGTTAGAGCATAACCCTCTGGACAACACGATTACTTGAAGCAAGCCGACATGCCAGCAAAAGTGGACTTGCGATGCGAAGCCGAACCAGACTTGGGGTCCATGCAAAGCTCGAATGCCCCATCTATGTTGCAAATCGACACTGCATCTATCCATGCCGTCGCCAGCGCACTGGCGACATGTTCTCTCATCTCCTATCTCCTCTACTCAACTACACGGATTTTCGACCGGCGAGTTGACTGGAACTAGATGAGAAATTGGGCCCTTCTCCCCACTAACTTTTCAGTTTTCGCATATGATTAGTTTAGCTTCGATTCAACCTTTTATTACTACCATCTGCCTATTATAATAAAGGCGTCGATCTATTGCCTAAGGCTTTGCGAGTTGAAAAATCGATAGCTCACAGCACGAACGATTCTACCGTAAAATAGTGAATAACTGAACAAGAACATGGAACTCTATTTGCGGCCCTAACCATAGTTTAGGACAAATTCTTCCACATACAGCTTCATTAGAGAGTGAGAGAGACAAATACATTAACTATGTGACTAGTTAGTAGAGCTCTAGATCTAAAATAGATCTTTGAGTTTTGGATACAGAAAAGGTTAACTCCAATCTTTTTATCTATTTTCTAGAATAAATATATCTGCTTTTCTTTTAAAAAATTAAGAGTCTAATAATGTTTGGTTTAACTCTAGCTCTATTAGATAAAATCATGAGCCCAAAACAGATCCTAAATAATTACTCTTACTTCAATATCTAATTAGGTTTAACCGTTTTGAGTCCAAACATGAGCGATATGACACAGAGTTATCAATACTGTTCCGGTACCGACCGGAATGACCGGTACGTGTCATACCAGTGTCTAAACCGATACCTAGGAAGTGTTGTTCCATTCCGATTCAAATACCGGTCCATTTCGGTCATTCCGGCCGGAATTATTTATACCGGCCATTCCGGTACCGGCCCAAAATATAATTTTGATTTTTGATTTCTAAAAAATATAAGAGACAAGCTAGAAAGCAAACAATATAAATGTTCAATGTTTTAATTTTGTATTCTTGATTCTTGATCTCTGAAAAGTATGTAATGTAAAACCATATATTCAACTTTATTTGATATATTTGTATGGTACTTAAAGTCTTAAACTAATCTACATATTGTGATGCATGTAAGTCATAAACTATATTTGAGATATGAAGTTATGAACTTATTTATATATATGACATATTTAATTCTGTTAGTTTGTTTGTTAAATAAAATATTATATAAAATAAATTTATATTATTTTATTAAAACTTCAGAACGGTACATCGGTGTTGACCGGTACCGGAATATTTCATTCCTAGAGCCAAATTGAAATAGACTCCGAAATAGTATTGACAAGCTTGATATGACATGCCTCTATCATAGCATGAGGCTGAGGCAATGGACTGACAAAGGGTGGGGACTAATGAGGCCGAGGAGCGGTAGATAAAAAAAATCAGTGTTTACTATCTTCTAAAACTAAACAAAATATAAATAATTAAGTGATGTGTCTTCTTACTTTTCACTGGCCAAGATCGGTCACATGAAAATTCTACGATTTGATGGGGTTTTGTCTTCACCATCTGATTGAGATGTTACCTTTGTGTGGCTTACAACGCCAGTAGGTGACCGGCGAGTCGAAGTCTCCGGCGTGTGCCGCTTCATTAGTCTGGCCACTTTTACTGTTTCGAAGGAGACACGAAAGAGAAGGGGACACTCCAACCCCCAAATGGCACGGCAGGGAGCTCGCCATGAAACTGTTGCCAATGGAGTTCTTTTTAGGGGGAAACCATTGCATTTTTTTCTTAGCTCTAAAGCTCATGGCAATTCGATGTGCCTTGTGACGCCTAAGGTTTTATGGGGAACAAAAAGGTCAGCCCAACAATGGCACTCTGTTGCATGATTTTGACTGCTACGTTAGGCTAGATGAGGAAAATGGCTGTACAAACACTATTTGTGTGCCCAACAATGTCGCTTTTTTTCATGATTTTGACTACATTTGGTTAGACAGGGGATCGAAGTGTAGAAACACTAATTTGTTGTAGCCATGTGGTAGGAATATAGGATGGCTTTGGGGTGGACAATTGATTTTTTCAGCTCGGTTTTTTCTTTCTAACAAATTTGTTTTTTAAAATAGAAACCAAACAGTGTTAGAACTGAAATAATTCAGTTTGGTTTTTTTTAAAACAAATACGCTATGACTACTCTTTTAAATCATCGTTAGGTAAGCTATATAAAATTAAAATTACATCACAATTCAACATGTGAATTTATCAATACATGAACAATAGACATTCTACACTTCTATAGTTTTTTGTTTTTTTTTCATGTACGAAAACCGAACCAAAAACCAAACTTCCTTAAAATAAAAACCAAATAAAAAACCGAAAGTAAAAAAGGCTTGAAGTTTGTTGCGGTTCAGTTTGGTTTTGGTTTTAGTTTTGCCGGATTTCTACACGCCAACCGCCTTTTGTGTGCGCCTGGTGAAAAGCTGGATGCAACAGGCCTGAAATGCTAATACACGTCAACCAAAAAAAGAAAATTTCGCTATTGTCTTATGACGTTTGCTTTTTTGACACATTTGTTATTTACATTTGTTATTTTTGACACATCCGTATAACAATCAGATCCATAACCACACATTATAAACGTATATAAAATAAAAGAGCAAATACCATCAAATTATTTGGCATGTCTGGCATGAGAGCCATGGAGGGCCTACAAGAACGGTAGTGTTGGACATGGTCCTGTACTCCTGTGCAAAATATTCATGGGAATAGGGTTCTGTGGTCATCCACAGTAACAAGTTGAAACAATTTGTGGCACAAACAACTGTTGCAGAACACAAGACGTGGAATCTATCAGAAACAGTAGTTCATAAATCACAATGACTGACCCACCCAGCATGCTTTATGAAAGTCTAACACGGGTATAAAGTAGAAATACCAGGTATCAGAGACCAAACACCTACATTCACAGAAAGCATGTCACAGGTGTAAGTTGAGAGAGCTGAAGTCAACTGCCTGAATTGCTCAAGAGTCAAAACCAAGTAGATGTTTGTAGGATACTGAATATGGGCTCACATCTAGCAGAAACGTTACAAAAGACTCCAGAGTAAATAGTAATTACTGCTGATGGTTTTTACGAAGAATGATGTACGCACTTTATAAGCAACAACAAGAATAATTCAACACCCACACTGGCTATCGGTATTGCTAAGCAAGAGTGAATCAAGTGTAAATGTATCTGTCACAGCTTACATGATTACCCCAATCACTGCATAGAAGATCAATTATCTCTGTACAAAACTGTGTAAAAGTCGGTCATTCTATGGTACAACTAAAAGGTGATCATACAACAGACTGGTGGCATGATGTGACAATGCGTAACAAAGCCAGCTAATTCGTATGACAATAAGCAACTCGCTCATCATGAGGGAATGAAACAGTTACATACCCCAAAAAATGCAGAATGAATGGCTTAGTCAATAGTCATATCAGTTTTCCTTCCGAAAAATCACAGGTGCAACTTAGTTCTCCACATGCATCCAACAACCTTTTTCGGAGATGGGTCTTTTGGCCCTTTGTCTCGTTGCCCAGAAGTAAAATACAGCCAGCCATCCCAGTAACCTACCAAAGTGGTCTTGATTCGGAAAGGTAACCGCCCAATCACAGTCCATTCCTGCATACAAATGTAGTTAATAGCAATATAGCATCACAGTCCATTCCCAGAATTCACCTTTCATAATGTTTGCCGTTTAGTTAATTTTTTTCTTTTAGTTAGCATTGTATAGTACTGTACAGATAGATTTGGATACTGAAAAGTTTCATCAGGTTCATGTGCTTATAAACAGAACAACTCTGCAAAACAAGAAGCATCTAAACCACAACAGGAAAAACAACAGAAGTTGATAGGTGATGTCCGATGTTATATTCAACTTATTCCCTATCATTTTTTGAATTACTTTTAAAAGGAGCAAGGGACGATATGTACCAGAGTTTTCAAGTTGAACCGAAATACTTCTCCAACTAAGACCATTTTTTTGGTTATTGGGTGCTTTTCTGTGGTTCCTCCAGCGATAACAAGAGAATTGTTGACATTCACCCAAGCAAACTCTATATGTGAATCTGGTTTTGGCATCGATGGAAATTCTTTCCACTTCATTCCATCATCAAGCATGTAAACATTGCTGTAGACTACCTGCACAGGCAGAAGATTAAAAATATTGGGAGGCTCAATAGAAGTGGGAATATGAAAGTTGCTCTAAGAAAACAATGAATCTTGGGGACATAACATTTCACAAAGTACTAAACCAAATTAAGAGGTAAGCTTAAAAATTGAAATCACTATCTGTTGGTATGCACATTTTGTGCCTTCAGTGGAACCAGACTTACCTATTCAATGACAAAAGTACTCTCTCCGTCTCAAAATATAAACTTTTCTAGTTTTGTCCTAAGTCAAACTATTTACATCTACCACATCAAATAAATAAATTATGAAAATTATTTCATAATGGATCTAATGGTGCTCATTTGATATTGTAAATATTATTGTTTTTTCTATAAACTTGGTCAAACTTAGGATAGTTTGACTTAAGACAAAACGAGAAATGCTTATACTTTGGAACGGATGGAGTAGTTAGTAGCAATGCCAATGCTATGGTGTTCGATAGTCTGTTTACTAAAGCCAGGAATTGACCTATGTTGATTTTAAAATGCAACAACTTCCTATGCAATGTGCAGCAATGAACATATATACTAATTGAGTTGCATATCAGCATACCTCCTTTCTTCTAACACATTTAAATATGGGCGATCCAGGTTTGGCCATAAAATCCCCTTCTTGACCACCAATGACCATGAGCTTATCATTAGCAACAACACAGGCCCTGATAGCCAAAGATAAAACCATGGTTTTGTTACACTATAGGCAATAATGTCCTTATAAACAGGCTATATGTCACATAGAACTTCTTTGTATGTCATACAAACAGATTTATGGCCTCGAACAAAGTTTAGTTTAGGTACTTGATCAAAGAAATAGCCTAGAAACAACATTTTGCCCGGAGTATCATAAAAGTCTGAATAGACCAGATGCTGAAATGCCAAGACACTGTGTGTAGCAACATCCCTTTCCAATGAACATGACAACAACATAAGTCATGGGGAGGGGAAGTTACAAACCTATGAGGGCCACCACGTGGAATTGGTATCTCACTCCTCCACTCGTTTTCCAGAGCTTTCCCATCCTTCACTGCGAGGCTCCAATGTTCAAGTCCAGGTTCATGCCTATCCTCCTTGCTGCCACCCATTACATGAAGCCTGCCTCTCCAAAGTTGTGTGGCTGGAGCATATCTGAACAAGTTTGGGGAAAGAAGAAACAAATAAGGCTCAAAACAAAATTTGTTGTTCCATCACAGCATACAAGATGGACAAATATCAAAGCTAGTAGTAGGATTAATGGGAGTGTGTGACCATGCAAGTACAAGATAAATGCATAATGTCTAAATGCAACACTATTTGTACCTAGGAACTGGCAATGGAGGTAAATCATGCCATTCTTTTGTTTCAGTGTCCAATACAAAATTTCGAGCTGTAGGTCCCCTACACTGTGGACCATATTGTCCAGTTACCACATAAATATATCTTCCATCCGTAGCCATCCCCAAATGTGAATGAGCCATTTCCTTTGGCATATCAAACCTCCCACCCCATGTATTATCCAAGAAATTGTAAACATCCACATGAGAATGTACCTACACATGGAAGACATTGGAAAGGATTAAAAATGACAACTTGTTGGCATATTGAATTAACTCAGTAGAATTCTGCTGTGCAGAAAGGTACCAAAAATCAACATGGCAAGAAATTATTGGGTTGATTTTGCATTCTGAGTCATACTAAATGTATTTGAAACACCATTAATATTAAATTTTCAGAAAATTATAATTATAATGGGATGATGCTATAAAACATATATTTGTACAATTACTTCAATTGTATTTCAGAAAGGAAGATTATGGTTGAACTAAATAATCAAAATACAACCGGATGAACTTTCCATAATGATCATTCATTTTGTTCAGCTTAATGTGGTATATGTACAGAGTACAGATTATATTGGTGCAATTGCTCAGGTACTGTAGTGAAAAGACGAGGGAGCATTCTTATTCATACAACTTGACAATATTATGTGAATATATCTTTAATTAAAAACAACGGTGCAGTAGCCAACATGAGTGATCCAAAACCAAATGTCCAAATTACACTTCTAGGTCATTGATTGCCAAAAGGGAACAAGTAAATTTGTTATTGTAAGATGAGATCCATTCCCCCCTATTAAAAATGCTACATGTTCTTCAGCAAGGAAGATATTTTATAAATAGAAGAAAAAAACAAAATAAAAGCAGAAAGCATGACTGGATACAGGAGATATCAGGCAAATATCCTCACATAGTTAATGTTACCATATCCAGCAAACACATATAAGAGATTCTTAATCTGTATAGCAGCGCCGTCCAAACGTGGCACAGGTGCTTCGGCCATCTCCTCCCATTCTAATTCTGGTGCAGCCAAATCTGCAAAGGTTGCATTTATGTCCACAGAACCTATAGATATTTTTTCCTTTGTTTTCTGCACAAGAAAATAAAAAATATTTATTCTTGGAAAACAGACCACCTTGAAAATGCCATATGAAATAATAGACCAAATGAACAGATCTTCGCAGTATGTCATTACATAAAAAGAATAATGAGAGGGGTAGAAAATATTCAAGTGAGATACATGAGTTTTTACATGCAGTATACACCTAACTAAGATATCAAACATGATGCTAAGCATTACTCTCATGGTTAGCCAAGCTGCTACTACTCTGTTCCCATTTATTTGTCACTGTTGACTACTGCGGTTTCAACTGAGTTTTTGACCACGAATTGCTTTCAAATGACTAGATCATGTTGAATGAAAGCTATTTAGTTGTATTTTTGATACAACATACTTCAATAATAAGCTTATTTTCAAGTATTTATAAATTTATTGCTAAAAAAGAAGTGGTAAAAGTGTGAGGATGAATAGTGCTTGGTGACAAGTATTGAGGAATAGAGGGGATAGATTAGATGCTAGGGGAAGGTTGAATATGCTTTAGATAAACAAAAATTAGCAGTGCTAGCAAATAAGCTGTTTTTCCTTGGCAGTCTTAATTTGATCAGACATTGGATCAAAATGAGAATCACATGGCCATATGCCTCTACATCAAACAAATGGTGAAACTGTCCATGACCTAGCATGAGATTGCTGGTTCTATCCATTACTCGCATAGCTTCTGTGTTTAAACACTTCCCTTTCTATCATAATTCAAAGATACACGAAGGTTTTGCAGGTTCTCCTAAAAATTACTGTTTGGCAAACAGCTTTTTTACTCATTCCTGAATTCAACCAGAAGTTGCAGGCATGAATGCATGACTAAAGTCATGCCTAAACTATAAGCACACAACAGCTGCTCGTGAGCACTGCATTTGTGTCGAGGGAAAGATACCAATCGAGCAAATGTGTTCAACTCGTCCAATCAAAACGCAGAGGTATACCTAATTCCAACCAGATCTCACTAATCACGCGCGACTCCTTGCTACACAGATCACTTGAAGGCAGTAAAGGCAGCAGCAATCGAGTGTGTCTGTGTGTGTGAGATGGAAGCATCACCTTGTTCGCCGAGGACGGCACGGGCGCGGCGGTGCGGGAGGGGAGATCGGTCCCGGAGGACCAGACGGCGGGGGAGTTAGAGGAGGCCCTGAGTAAGTTGGCGACAAGGACGAAGCCGAGGATGGCGACGACGGCGAACGCCACTACGTGCTTCGAAGGGGGCGCCTTCGGCTCCGCCGCCGCCGCCGCCGCCGGTCTTGCCATCGGCGGGTGGTGGTCAGACGAGGCGGCGGCGGATGCGAAGTGTGGAGTCTGTCGGTGGCATTAACGGCGGCGAATCGGCGAGGCGAGGAGGTAATCTAGAGAATTGGGGGAGGTAATTGTACCGGATTCATTTGGCCTTTTGATCCTCTGAAACAAAACTATCGCTGGCATTTAGGGCTGTTTTACTTAGGGCCCTACCAAATCATTGGGAGGATTAAATCTTGTGCAAGTTTTAACATTATTTGATACAATTTGATTGTACCAATTATATTGGATTTGGCAAAAAAAAATAGAACCAATCCAAACATCTAGAAAGTACTGTTTAAGCTGTCGGTTTTTTGGCAAGGCAAGTTGGATTGAGATCCCGTGATGTCGGGAACCTGACGTCAGAGAGAAGTCGCGACCGGCTGTTATCTGACGATGTCCACATGGTGGGTCTCCGCCCTCGCTCTGACCGCCGGCCACGTGCTCCGCTCTGCTTTGGTCGCCGCTCCGCTCCTATCCCGCTCTGGCCACCGCCCCACTCTAATGGACGTGACCACCGCGCCGCCACACCCCGGCATGTGCTCTCGCCGCGCCACCGCCCCGCCCCGGACGTCACCCCGACCATCGGATCGCTGCAGAGCGGATGTGATCTTTTCGATTACGTCTGACGTCAGAAGATCTCAATCCGGGCAAGTTTTGGTATCAAACCAAAACATGCCCTTAAGGTGGCATTTGGTTTAGTGTGTTTGATCTTGAAGGGGAGGGAATTAAATTTTTACATACTAGAATATTGAAAGGTTTTGGATAAGATGATATGTTATACTCTAGTTGGTTGGGCGTATTTAGTTTTTCCTTTACAAAGCTTTAAATAATTATTTAAATCGTAAACCATTTATTCATTTGTAATCCGCATCATTATATTTGTTAAAATTAAATCTAAGAAACGAGATATCATGTAGCAACACCCAAAATATCGGCAATTAGTAGCTAAATGTATTTTTGTATATACCTTATGTCTTTTTTATCGTACAAAGGATTCGTTACTCCTTATATGCTTATAAAGAGATAAAGATTTTTATATACTTTCAGTCGAATAAAACCCCCACGTCTTGTCTATATATGTATATTTATATATACATAATATAATATGTGAATTGTAAGCTATAACTCCGTCGAGATCCTTAAATAGGAGCTTATAGCAAGCTCTATATTGTGGTTGTCACCTTATTTTCTCGAGAGATTGACTGGAGTTGGCATATATTGGATTGATTACGCTTGCTACTGGGGTGTCTGTATTTATACTGTAGCCTCATTCTATACTTTTAGAACATGTGAATATAAAATTGATGTCTTAACCCTGTTAAGTAGGATTTTGAAAAATAACAATAAAAAATAACACTGCACCAGGTCCGGATAGGTTTCCGGTTAACTTTTATAAAGCCTTTTGGACTAGACTGAAACCAATTTTGAAAGAAATGCTAGATGATCTTTGGGCGGATAATCTTAATTTAGCCAGACTCAATTACGGGGTGATAGTGTTGATCCCCAAAATTAAAGATGCTTCCAATATCAAACAGTTTAGGTCCATTTGTTTACTTAACGTTTGCTATAAGCTGATCACGAAAGTGTTGACCTTTAGACTTGCTAGAATAGCCCACTCTTTAATTGATCATAGGTAGTCAGTGTTTATTCTTGGTAGGAATATCCTTGAAGGAATAGTGACTCTCCATGAAGTCATCCATGAACTTAACATCAGAAAGTAGAAGGGGGTGATTATTAAGTTGGACTTTGAGAAGACGTATGATAAAGTTTAGTGGGGTTTTTGATTTATGTTCTGTAAAGAAAAGGCTTTAATGACAAGTGGATTGACTGGATGAGGAGGGTAATAGAAGGGGGGAGAGTGGCAGTAAACATTAATAGAGAAGTATGGAGTTTCTTTAGAACCTACAAGGAGGTTAGGCAAGGTGACCCCTTGTCTCCTTTACTCTTTAACCTAGTGGGCGATGCATTGTCAGAGATGATGGTCAGAGCTAGCGAGCATGGCCATTTGACAGGTCTGGTGCCCCATTTGATGGAGGGGGGCTAGCTCATCTCCAATATGCTGATGATACCATCATTATGATGGAGTTATCTGATTAGAATTTGGTGACAATGAATTTTTTTGTATTGCTATGAATGTAAGTTCAAGTGTTATTAGTTTGATTTTGGTGATTAATGACAAACCTAATTGTATTGAGACTAATATTTTATTGAGTATTTATTTGTTTAGTCTCATTTGGATATAAAGATAGAAATGTTAAGAGGTATGCGCTAAATTACTCGTTGTCTTAATTGATGCCTCTTGCATGAATAGAATATAGAGTGAACTCATCTTTTAATCTTGATTAAATACTCTCATATATTTTTCATCTACAATCATATGTATGCACATCTTGAGGGGGAGCTCACTTTATATTACATGATTTGTTAGAATTTATTTAATATAGCATCTTCATTTTGAAATGAATATATCATTTAGTCAACACTCTCTATATATTGACAATGATTGAACCTAATCACGATAAGATCGAAATACATGGAGATAAAAGCTACATGTAACACTCTTCATCTCATGTACATGTTTGATAGGTTCAAATGTGATTTTCATGTTATGAGCATATATATATGAGACTAACATTTTCTTTTAAGTATTGTTCATTTTAGTCTCATTCATTTGCAAATATGAAGATCATGACGATATGCATATATTATCATATTCACATTCTTGTTGCATGTATTCGACATATATTATAGGATAAATTTTTTCATATGCTTAACTTGAATATATGCATATAGGTTCTTCACATATACACAAATGCACATATTTAGAGGAGTTATTCTTATATGTTGAATGTGCATAGTATTAATTCACGTTCTCCTGTTGCTTCATCTATACTCATGCATATGATTTTCTTAGATATATTTTGTATGCACATATTCAGGGGGAGTACAAACCATGTTTAGTTATATATGCACTTGATCCATATTCTTCGCATACATTCTATTGAGAATCTTAATTTAAATTAGAATTTAGATGTGAGTATTTGACACTTGTGGTGTTAATATATACTCAACCAATCTATTCATATATTTGTTATGTGACGGTTGGTCAACAAGTGGAGGTTGATAACCGGACTTTTGGACTAATGGATTTCCTTGAAGTTGTGTAAAGGAATAGGTCCATTTGTGAGGAGAATATTAGATAGAATCTTGCATTAATGGTCATCGATTTAAAGCCATCATCATGGGTCGATGAGAATAGAGGTTGATCAAGGTTTCGGCCTGAAGATGGTTTGGCCGAATGATCACATGAATTGATCCCAAGTTGGATAAGCGCAAGGCAAATGTACAATGCAGCTAAGGATATGTTTCTTAGTCTTTAACCGGTTTTGGTGTTTGGAGTAAAGACCGGATTGCTAGATAGGCGCCGTACTATTAAGAGGGGTCATTGACTAGTAGCTTGATTTGAACCGTGTGCAAATCGCTCAATCTCAATGCATCATCTTTTTCACTAAGCATGCATTTAGGTTTTGTCTAGATTGAGTAAGATATACAGGTAGGATCTTGACCCTTTTGGTACTCAACTAGAGTCTTTAGCATGCATGTGATGAAACTTGCTTAGAGGTATATCATGCGTTGCTTGTCCACCCGTGATTATCGTCGGAGTCGGTTTTGTGGACAAAGAGAGAGGTGGACATATCAAGGGGAATGTCCAAGCATGTGTCGAGAGTTCTCTCAAGTCTCAAATAGAGTGGAAAGTGGATATGTGCAGTTGGAATGAGTTGCCCTTTGTGCACTTGTCCGGTATAATGTCTTTGAGACTTTGAGCCTTTTATCTAAGATAAAAGTTATATTTCTTGGATGGAAATCATATGGATTGTGTAGCCCTTAAAATTATCTTTCCATAGAGTTCAAGATCATCGAATTCCGACACTCGAGTCAAAAGTTATGGCCGTTTTACCGAACGTCGGTCGTGCTGTTTTTGACCAGCGGTCAGACCAGCCATGTTGAGGCGGTCAGACCGGCCTGTGTTGGGCGGTCCGACCGGCGAGGAGGCCGGTCTGACCGATGTTTTCAATGTTTTCCTGCAGGCAGTTTACATAGCCGAAAAATCATATTTCGGTCCGACCGAGCCGATGG
>KE370773.1:1802120-1812215 GCA_000418225.1 Zizania latifolia
GGCCAGCTGCCGAGACAGGAAGACCAGTTCGAGCTCGGCTCGAACCAAACTGCCACCCCTAGTTTTGGGCACAGTAGAGTTCGTTGTCAATGGCACAGTAGAGTTTTGGGCACAGTATTGGGATTATGTGCATCTAGAGAAATTTTAAAAATTCTAAATATAAAATCACAAAACAGCAAATAAATCTATCAACATCAATTTTCTTTTTGAAACCGAACCATGGCCGCCGTAGTCGAGTGGCCCACCCCAACACGACCGTTGGGAGCGCCGGTCCGGCCCACCTTTAAAAGCCCCCCAGTCCACCCACCCGCACGCAGCCGCCGTCCGCGTCGCACCACTCGACCCATTCGAAACCGCTCCCGAGACCCAAGTTCCCAAGCGCGCAGCCGTCCGCACGCCCACCACCACCACCACCACCACTAGCCGTTGCCTTCCCAGTCGCCAGCCGCCGCTGCACGAGGGGCGAGGGGGATCGAGAGGAGGAGATGGCGTCGAGGACGGCGTCCAAGGACATCATCACGCTGCGGGGATCCGCTGCCATCGTCAGCGAGTTCTTCTGTAACTCTCTCCCCTTCCATTTTTTCCCCAAACCTTATCGTCCTCGCTCGGTAGACCCGACAAGTGTTTGATCGAATGCTTCTCTGTGTTCTCTCGTGGTGGCAGGCTACGCCGCGAACAGGTGCGCGCGCGCGATCCGTGGTGGCGCCAGAGATCGGCGGCGCCGCTGCGCTGATGCCGGCCTCTTGTGTTAAAAAATGGTTGCTGCAGATTCAGGTTTGGTTTTTCTGATCCGGGCCGGTGTTTGTGTGGTTGCAGCATCCTGTACAACCGCGGGGTGTACCCGGAGGAGAGCTTCACCAAGGTGAAGAAGTACGGCCTCACTATGCTGCTCACGCAGGACGAGGGGGTCAAGTCCTTCATCGCCAACCTCAACACTCAGCTCTCAGGTTTGCGTCACACTCTCTCTCGCCGGATTACTAGCTATCTCCGTCGGTTTTCGTTTTGCCGATGATTGATCTCGCGTGCGCGCCTGCAGAGTGGCTGGAGGCCGGGAAGCTGCAGAGGATAGTGCTGGTCATCATGAGCAAGGCCACCTCCGAGGTGCTGGAGCGCTGGAACTTTAGCATCCAGACCGACCCCGAGGTCGTCGACAAGGGGGCGATCAAGGAGAAGAGCGACAAGGAGATCATGAGGGAGATCCAGGCCATCATGCGCCAGGTCGCCTCCTGCATCACCTACCTTCCCTGCCTCGACGAGCCATGTAAGGAAGACTACGTCCTGTTGAGTGTTTAGTGTTCACCTCTCCTTTCTCCGACGCCTCCTGCTCCTCCTAACTTCCCTGCGTTGATCGAGCAGGCATTTTTGACGTGCTGGCCTACACCGACACGGACGTCGCCGTGCCCTTCACCTGGGTCGAGAGCGACGCCAAGCTCATCGACAACCCGCAGATGGTGAAGTTGCATTCCTTCGACACCAAGGTAAACAAGCAACAACGGCAGCCCTGAATCAGCTCCATTCTCCTACTCCTTTGGCTCCGTTTGCTCACAGCTCGTTCTTGCCGTGCCCCAGATTCACAAGGTGGACACGCTCGTGTCGTACAAGGTCGACGAGTGGGACGAGGAGTAGCTGCGAGCCACGAGAACGGAGAACCTGCTAGCTTAAGCTAGTTAGCTTGGCGTGAAGCTTGTGTGAATCGTTCGTTCATTCACGCCTAGTCCTGCCGAACTCTCTACTCTGGGAGAATTATATTTCTACTTGCTACTTTCTGCAGAATCTGATGCGCATCACTGCATTGCTTCTCTCACTCTGTCACGCGTGTGCCTTTAAAATCCTGAGAGATTTAATCCACAGTTATTTACTCTTTTGTCTCATATATTCATGTATGTCAAAAGACCAAACATCACCTAATTATGAGCCAGAAAAGCAAAAATTCTAAAACCTAAGCTAATAGTGCTCCTTAGCAAAAAAACAAACATCACTTAACAAGCTTTATTATATGTTGTTCAATTATGTGTCTTCACACTTTAGAATCTCCAAAGATTCTAGATGTGGAACCAAACTAGCAGTTAGTAGAAGGTGCCTTGATGCTATGTGAGACTGACAACCAATATTTTGTCAATTTTAATTCTTGCCTAGTAGAGGCAGTAATTTTGTACTTTTGCCTGATCACCTTCTATCACAAAAAAAACTGCACTTTTGCCGAATGAATTTATTTCCAGATTCCTATGCTATTTGCAACAAACATAGCACATCAGCAATTTGAACTTTGCCAGACAACCCACCATCTTTCCCTTTTAATAGGGTAACACATTGGAAATTAACTTCCTTCAATGTGTTAAAGAGACATTGGAAATTAACTTCCTTCAAGGTGTTAAAGTGCTACATTTACATATAAATCAGAGGAACCCCAGGAATTGTTGTGGTGATTACAGCTTGGATATCTTTGTGCTCACCCAAACCACCTTGGGATATTAAGAGAGCTTGGACTTTGGTCAATGATTATGTTTCCAACTTCCAAGTTCCACGGCTGTTTACCTAGGGTAACCAATGTACAATCCAGTATAACTTTTCCCCTTTCACCGCATGGACATTTGAAATTAGCTTACGTCAAAGATACCGAAAGCTAAATTACAAATTCCAGGGGGGCCCAAGATTTGCTTGGCTTCAATTTGCGTCAAAAGCTATGCTCCATATCTACGTTGGACATATAATATGCCTTGGTCAGGCAATGTTACCACAATCACCAAGCGATCGCATCCCCTGGTAAATCACACCAGGGCGAATGTCATCCAGAGTATCAGCGATTCTGTAGCCAGTATACTCCCTGAGGAGTGTCCAACCACGCCGCGAGAGAAAATCTCGGAAGTCCTCTTCAGTGTAGAAAGTTTTATCTTCTGTCCGGACTGTCATGTGCTCATCTTCAAACATATATAGTTTGATTGTCATCCCTGTAACCAATGAGCACAACAATGAGCTTGGATCACAACTGACAAAAAATGATAAACTATACTGGAAGCATGAAAAAAAATGCCAATGAAAATGCTTTACTAATACAAATACTTCTGGTACCATATTTTCCAGTTAGTACTTAGTAACCAAGATATAGCTGTTCATCAAACCAGGAACAATTTGGTAACTGTATTTTGACAGAATTTAGCACCATCTAGGGTACGAGAGTCACAGACAACCAACATAGTTAGCTCAACCAGAAAGCTAGAAGAATTTTAACAACAAATCAGCATTCACATTTCATCAAGTTAATGAATGTCAGTATCCTGTTCGTGCCACTTGTGTTCACTCCATGGTGGGAATGAACTAACTGCACCAACTATGGATAAACTGAAAAGCCTTTTTGAGATCACAAACCCCTATAAATGGTCCTAATGTTTGTCCTAAAAAAGATGTGCAGGTGAAAGTATTATGCAGTCTTTTTTGCAGGAAATAAAAACTCCCACTAAAGAAGAGGAGCGATCAATATCATTGAATGATCCACTACTTACAGAAACACACTGTTATACACCTAAACAATCTATTATGTTATTCCTAGTTCTTAAGAAAACAAAATCTTATTCCTAAGCAGAGAAAAATTTACCAGCATCAAGATGAAGTGTGTATGTTCCAACTGGCATATCCCTGTCCAAGGAACGGACAACCTCATCCTCATCTTCAAGCCAAAAAGCCCGCCTTGTTCTTAAACCAAATGCCGATTTGATGGCTTCTTTAATTGCCTCTGCAGTACCATCTATGCCTATTCTTTTAGTGTAATCACCCCACTTGACTAAAATGACTTTCCCACCAAAAGTGACCTGATTATCTCCACCTGTAAGAAGCACGTTTCCAATGAATACAACATGTTAAGACAATGAGGCACAAAATAATTAACATAAGAATTGCTGAATTTTAGTACCATTAGTCAATAACTTATAGCTTCTTAAAAATAAAGGAAATGATTAGTTAGCCATATGGATAGAAACAAAATGAAACAATAAAAGTGAGAAAGAAAAGATAATAAACAACAGCTTCTCCACATTTCAAGAATCACAACTATCAATAGTTAGTTAAGTTCAGTGATCTATGAACCACTTTGCACAAATATTTCTCAGAGGAACAGGAATTTCATGCAATCAAAACAAATACTATCCAATGAAATGCTGAATCAAATTCAGAAACTAAACAGTCAAACACCAAAATTTCTGATCAATCCATTTCCTTCGCTGTGAAAACCCAGAGTATCACTGCTTTCAGTATGTTTGAATTATTAGTACCATTGGTAGATGTGTCTCTCCAATTCCATGGGTTCACACCATTAGTTGCAACTGCATCAGTTGCTGTTAATGCAAGTGGATGACTGTCAGGCTCTAGTCGATCTTCAACACTTAGCAATGATCTACCATTTGCTGTAAAACAGAAAGGGGCAAAAGAATCAGTGTAAACTACATCTGATGGTAGAAATGCAATTCTAGTTTATTGTTGCTACTGTTCATAACATTAAATTATATGCCATCAGCACAGCTAATGAGCTAGGACTGAAAACTGTTCTAGGAGACTAAGAAAAATGGCATCACTGAAAATCTCAGTAATTTGGAACACTTTTTGGGTACTCAACCAAAGGAGAAAAACAACTAATCCACAGATGACTCTGTATCAAGCTTAGTATGTCAAAACAATTGAGCCAAGCAAGTAAAAGACCGTAGCATATGGGGAATTGTTTGCATGTGAAGTACATGCCAGTACCTTCAACGGGGCCGAACGGAATGTTAGCATCTTCAAAACCTAGATGGAAGGCTGACAATATTAGTCCATGATATAAAAAAAAGTCAAACAAACAGCAGACAAGTATAACCATAACCATGAAGGCTGACAATATTGCTGAAGTTTAATTTTCAGCTTTCCACCCTATCTCCAATATTGTTTATTCATGTTCCTCAATTGTGAAAACCATGCCCTCACATTCACATAGACACAAATACACAACTCAAAACTCAGTGTGGAGCCACAGACTAATTGCAAATAGAACCTTAACTTAGCAATCAGAGTTAAGTATTCCTACATCATAGCTCCTTAAGCTTGAATGATTGAGCTGACATTTTATACACATATACGCCGCTAATCACTAGTCAGCCAATGAACTACAGATAAAATAATGCTGTAATGCTCAGAAAATCCTTGTGTAAGTGGTGTACTTCTGACGGCTTAATTTACTAGTAATGTTTTAACCTAATTAATTTACTGGTAATTCAAGTCACGGAGATGAAAATTTGTTACTGTGTAGCTAAATTTACATCCCAGTAAACCCAAATAGATCCTCCATGACCATTGAACAAAATCCTAAGTTGTAAGTTGTCACATGCTACTCAGATATATAGTTAAAACTCTTCTCTTTGTTTCATCAATCAAGGCATGACCGTCTTAATCAGAAGAGGGGAAGAAGCATACCCTTATCCGCCGCGAACTGCAGGTAGGACTCGATCTTGGAGGTGACCGTGGGACTTTTCCCGGCGCTTCCGCCGGCGCCACCCCCCACGGCCGCGCCGCCACCTCCCGGCTTCCCGCGGCGCTTGAGCAGGTCGTCGATCTCCTTGTAGCACGCCATCTTGGCGGGGCAATTCCCTCCGGCGCCGCCACCCCCGCCCCGTGCATGGCTGCGCGCCTTCTTGAACTCCTTGAGGAGGTTCCGCCACTTGTCGGTGCACATGGTCGGGGAGCGGTCGAACCCCTGCTCACGCATCCTGGCGGAGATGGCCTCCCAGAGGTGCTTGTTGGACTTGGAGGTGTTGAAGTGGGAGTCCATCTCGCGGCGCAGCGCGATGAGGCAGAGGGTCTCTTCCTGGGCCCACGTCTCGGCGCGCTTCTTGGGGCCGCCGCCCGACGCCGCCGCGCGGCAGGACGAGTCGTGCCCTCCGTCCTCGCCGCTGCTCTCCGGGAGCAGCAGCGGCGGGGTGGGCTGCGGCGATGGCCCGGAGAGGAGCATGGCCCCGGGGGCTCGGGAGTGGCACTGCCTGCCCTGTGCGCCGGGGTAGTGGAGCCGATTGGAGGGAGGTGAGCGGAGCGCTTCGAGACTGGGGAGTGGGGAGCGGAGACGAAGGCCGCGGCGGCTGCGACTGCGAGACGACACGCCGAGACGACGTCAGCCGTCAGGGGAGCAGCCGAGCTCGGCGATTGGCGGTGGGCCGTTCGCCCCGGCCCAGCCATGACCCACATCGCCTTACCCAAAAAAGGCAGTCTTTTTAGAATTTTTTTTAAATAATACAATTTTTAAATGAAATTTCAATTTTGGTACACGGTTTTGAAAAATTGCAAATCTGGATCTCTGTCGGCGTTTGAACGGTCGATCTAGGCCGATCGGCCCTAGATCGGCAGTTCATCGGCCGATCTAGACCGATCGGCCTAAATCGGTCGGTGGCGTGGTCCTATCGGTACATGAAATGCCGATCTAGAGCGGGTGGCCCTAGATCGACAGACCATGTGCCGATCTAGGCTAGCTCCCCTAGATCGGCACATGGTATGCCGATCTAGTGCCACCCGCCCTAGATCAGCACTTTATGCACCTCTATAAAAAGGGGGCCGAAGCCTCCCTCCCAGGCACCACTTGCAGCTCCTCCTAGCCCGCAGGCAGTCACTTCTCCTTTTAGGTATGTCTTTTTTTCCTTTTTTTTCTTTAGGATATAGTTTAGTTGTAGATTAGAGGTAGTTTAGGAGTAGATTAGGGGTAATTTAGAAGTAGATTAGAGGTAGATTTAACATAATATATAGGTTAATTAAATATAATTTGGAGGTAATTTTAATATATTTTACTAATTTTGAAATAGTTTAGAAGTAACTTAGGGATACTGTAATCACACTTTAGCAATAATGTAGGCCTTTTTAAATATACTTTAGCTATAATTATGTGAATATTAAATAAATATGTGTTTTTTTGTTAGTTGTTCTGGGTACCGTGAGGTCATGCAGAACATGTGGGTGTAAATGTAACATTTTAAATTTATGTCGATATATCAATTGCATATTTTCTTATCGTAGATGGTAAAAAAGGATAAATCTGAGTACGGTTACGATCCTCGTCACCGTCCGCCGGAAGGTGTTGAACCACCTATGTGTTTCTGTGGAGATAAATGTAAGTTCATGAAAAGTATGGATGACCTCATATACGAGATGAGGTATTGGAAGTGTGGCAACTACTCTTACACTCCTGAAAAGCCAAAGTCAAGACCAAAGCGTGGACCACGTGCTAATAAACCGGTATGAATAATTATGCTATTTCTTTAGTTATATCTTGTTCTCAAATAAATCACTTATAATATCTCTATTAACGTTTATGTGTGTAGGTAACTCCTCCACCGTCGCCACCTCCGCTCTGTGACTTTATCGAATGGATTGATAAGGAGGTGCACCCTGATGACTGGGCAGAGCTTATGAGACACAAGGAGTTCAATAGGGAGCCTTTTGAGATGCGATACCAGCGGGCCTGTGAGCGTGAGGAAGAAGAGAAGAGGAGAGAGGAGGTGGAGCGCAAGGCAAAAGAGAAACGTGAGGCTGAAAGAGAGAGGAAGCGAGAGAGGGCTCGTCGTGCTAAGGAAGCAGGACCAGACGCCATAAGGAAGGAAAAGTACCCTCGCTGCACTCAGTAGTCAGTTTGGATAAGTCTCAGCTATTTTCATTTCCCTAAATGTACGCAATCATGTTTGCATGTGCCATTATAATGTACTGTGTTATGCCACGAACTATTTTGTTAGAAGTTATTGATGCTGAACTATTTTAATTACTGTGTCATGATATTGCAATATCTATTTCGAAGACAATCACACATCTGCAAACAAGCTCGTCAAATTTGATATTGAAGTATAAGCTCAAATTATGAGTAGATAGTAAATAGCAGGGATACTACGAAGTGCATGTTCATAATATGAAGTGCATAATGACACAATACGACATATCGTAATAAATGTTTCGGTACAAATCGTCCATCCCTACGATAACAACCACAAGCCGTACTAACCACCACGCCTACCCCGAGTGCGTCTCGGTGCCTGTCTCGGTGCCTTCTCCGAGAAGGTAAACCTATCAGACGAACGGCGCACCCTAGGGGGTCTAGCGGGCTGCTGCTCCGGCTGTGTCGGTGGTGGTGCTCCCTCAAGCTGCGAAGGCCCGAACACCTCAGCGGTGCCATGCTCCCAGGCGTCGTAACCTCCTGAGTCGTGCTGGCCACCGGTACCAGATTCTACCGGTCCAAACGGACTATGATAGGCAGTGTTGATGCCAGCTCACCAGTATTGATATGGATACGACGCTGTGCAAACATATGAGTTATCAGTGACATAATTTAGATTACGATGTAAAACGATGTAAGACTGTACAGTTCTCACCAGGTGTCTACTGTGCTCCATATCCCAATAGTGGTCGTGCCGCATGTCCCGATGGGCTCACTGCCGATGATGGGCCCGCTGCCGATGATGTGCCCGGACAGTAGAAGTATTAGTGCGGGGGATACCAATACTGTGGAGGCTGCACCGATAGGGGTGCCGGCATCACAGGCACTAGCTATGGACGAGGAGCTGGAGGAGGTGGCTGAGGGGCAGCAGCTAGAGGAGGTGGCCGTGCATATGTGAGGCGGATAGAAGCGTCGATCTTGTCGAGAGCCGCCCGTACTCTCATCCAGTCCAGCGGGTTGTGCACCGCACCAACGTCGGTGACCCATCGCTGAACGATATTATCGATATGGTTCTGTGCGTTCCACATGTGATCGGACTGCAAAAGAATAAAGTCAGATAGTCACGTAGTATCAATTATCAATCATCAGAGATTAGACAATTCATGTACGTACCGACTCCTGAAAGGCATCGATCATGTGAGAAGGATGTCCGTGCGTCACACGAGCCGCGGGTGGAGGACCATCGCCCCGTCCTCTGACGAGACGAACCCTGGTACAAACGGAGTACCATCGAAGGTAGTGATAGTAAGTCGTAGGGTCGTAGTCGTCGTCCTCCTCATCTAGGTCCTCCAGCTCACCCTCCCACTGGACGACCCATGGCTGCATCCTAATATCCCATGGAATACCGCATTCTTCTGGACCTCGTTCTGTCCATACTCCCAACGAGTGTCACGGTCCTCATTAATAGCAAGAGCATCATAATCTTGTGGTTGCCACTCGTTGGGAATCACATTGTCTTCCTCTTCATTCTCATTGTTGTCATCCCCTGCTTTCTCTTCTTCGTCTGAGCTGTCATTGGCATCCTGCTCGACTGCTTCCTCGAAGTCTTGGTCCTTTCTCTCTAGCAAGTTAGGTATGACATCTATTTCCTCCTTTTCATCAGATTGCCCTTCAGCAACCCTAGCTATCGTAGACGAGAGAGCATCCCTGGAATGTGACACTTCATTCGTCTCGGCAATCACCTCCTGAACTTGGCTACTTTGGCCCACCTCGAATTATACTCCAGACTCAGCAACTTGGTCCGGTGCTGGGTCTAGAGTAGGAAAGGCACGGGGAGTAAAATAGATAAGCAAAATCCGTTCCCAACCTTGCTGTAGCGTCTTTCTGACATATCCTCTCCACATGGCAGTCGAGGTAACAGGAACCATCTCCCAAAAATACCCTTCGGCTGCACGGCTGCATCGGGCATACACATACAACTCCCACCGCTCTCTATCTAATCGAAATATATAATAAAGCCACCGCCTAACACTCTCGATGCTACGCTTAACCACCCGACTTAAACTATTTTTGGTATATTAAAAACTACTAAGGTCAGCACCATCATGACCAACAAGTACTTGGCCATATCCATAGTAAATCCTAAATGATGTTCTATCTGACATGCCTGTAAATATTAAGCAGCAAACAATATAAAAACATAACTACGTGTCTAGCGCGATAGATCAAATCCACTTATTCTATCGCAATATAAAAAATATTAAGCAACAGACGAATTAACTAAACAGAACTACATCAAACGACGTAACTATGTTCAAAGTATAGCTACATTAAATAACGTAAAACATCTAATAGAGTACGGTATGTTTACATACCTGGAACAGCAGTGGATGTAGTCACCGTCGGCTCTTACGTCAGCAAGCTAGCACGCGCAAGAAAGCTACACA
>KE370773.1:1816753-1830698 GCA_000418225.1 Zizania latifolia
GAGCTTACCGCCGCTCTCATACTGTCCCCTCCTTTTCTACTCGACGGCTGCTTCGATTTGGGGATAAATAGGAGCAGGACTGGACTCGATTGCCTCCCTTTTCTGTTCTAGTCCATTATTTTCTTCACTATTTCACTTCAGTAGAAATATGAGACATAAATGCAATATTGCAATGGTCATGCTGGCAAGTGGCAATTCTTTTTTTAAAAAAAATTGAGAGGTAATATGAATAACAATAATCTTGATATTTATCATTCTTTTGATATTTTCTTATTTGTCAGTTATGTAAACTTGCTTAATAAATAATCTAAACTTGCATGGTTTAAAAAAGAGTAACTTTAGTACAATTTTTAGGTTGATTTATTATCTGGTTCCTCTATTATATTATGCATATTGTTACATATCTAGATCATTAGTTTGGTAAATAGTAGTGATTAATGCTAAAGTATACCTTTTAAATTTTAATCCAGAATATTCTGTTTTACAAAAAATGAAAGAGACATAAATTGTTGGATATTGATCCAATAGGTTAAAAATTATAATTGATAAGTGAAAAAAAATCAGCTGTTGGTGTTTTAAATATGAGATACTACCCATAAAAATACGCTATCAGAGTACCGAATAACTTAATGTATAAAAAAACTAATCCTCAAATCAGGGATTACTCCTCGGTTTCGAGAAGGAAGATGAGTTAGATTACAATAAATTTGCCATACTAGTTTGGACATATGAGAGACTTGGCCTTAATTCGTCCTCGACTCCTATAAAGATACGCTTGCTTATGGGTATAAGTATATAGTTCCTGGATGTGGTTAGAGCATCCGGTAATCAAAATCTACATCTAGAAACACATTGAATCTTGATCTACGTTGGCACGCAAAAGTCACATCCACACTTGACAAGGTCTTCAACACCCAATGGAGACCTAAACTTTTGCTAGATAGATTAGAAAGCAGTGTCTGATGGCAAGATTCAATCCTTTCTTTGGGACATTGTAGTTAGGGATACCACCAACTCTTTATAATCTTCTTGTTATTTAATACATATAAAATAATATATATAGTTATTATTTGATTAGAGCGTCAAACATGTCTAACCTTTTACACACATAGGGCACATATATTTTTATAGTCACAGTCCGGATATACACGTAACTATTTTTCTGGCTCTAAATGGCTGACATAAACAATCCCTATGAATCATCACAACAATTTACTCAATTTTTAAGCTTAGTCAACTGTTGGGAAGCACATGTCCTTATAATGTCAGATTATTAATTCGTCTCCGTGAGCCAAGGATGCAATAGCAAAATTCTCCTCGGCAACCGCACAGGACCGTCCGATCTAATACGAACGGCTAAGATCCACGGCAGCAAGGGTTTCTTGCTTAACCACGCCTCCGGAAAAAAATTGAAAATTCCGCACCAAAACCTCCGACGACCTCACGGCGAGAGGAGGTAGGAGCAAACGGAAGCAATGGCGAACCGCGGCGGCGGCGGCGGGGGAGGCGAAGTCCCGGAGAATGCCAACGATCGTAGGGCCAATCACTCGCTTGCGCGGGTCTCTTGCATTCGAGGGGTTTTGCGCTTCTTTTTGATTGGTTTTTGGGTGTCTACGCCGCAGATTGCCCGGGGACGCAGTCGGAGTCGGCGGGGAAGGCGGACGCGTGCGCCGGGTGCCCCAACCAGCAGATCTGCGCGACCGCGCCCAAGGGCCCCGACCCCGGTATCTGCCCTGCCTAAAGCTCACGGCTGTTTCCCATCTAATAATCTCTTTGTTATTTGGCGTTTGATCGCAGGATGCTTTGCTCCGTAGTATGTCACATTGATGCTTGTTTTAGTTTGGTTCTATCGCAATTTAGACATTTAGTGTAATTACTGAATTTAGGAGGATATACAAGTGCAAGCACTTCACTTGTATGAGCATCCGTTGCAGCCTTATGTTATGTGCAGGAAATTTGGTAGTTTGGTAGTCCGTAGCTCATCTCTAGGAAAGTCGCATGCTTTCAGCGTGTATAAGATGTTGTAGTATAACTGACTTTGAAATCAATGATTTCAAGAGGTTTAGATTGTGTGAGCTATGAAAAAAAGTCCAGTGTGAATTATCAAAAACACACGAATTGCCTGACAAATTCCTATTTGGTGACCCATTAAAGTTAGTTCCTTGATTTCTCGCAGTTGTGAACTTGTGATCATGACCGTACTTGTAGCATCTGCTCTTGAAGTCAATTTGATCAATGGAAAGAAGTTGTGTAGCTGTTAAGGGATCAAATGATCAAGTACTCAGTAGAACTTATTACTTCACTTGATTTTTCATACATCTACATATAAATCGAGCTGTTGTGTATTGCATGAACTTTCAGTTCCCATTACAGCTAATCTACTATACTCTATTTGTACATGTTGTATCTGAGTGAACATCCTAGCATATGTACTATCCCTGTCCCAAGTGATTGTTAATTTGTTGTAGTTATGCTTAATACTTATTCTTGACTAAACAATCTTGCAAGTGGGCTACTTTATTTTCAGATCTGGTTGCCATCATTGAGAGAATGAACACCGTGAAACACAAGATACTGGTATTGTCTGGGAAGGGTGGTGTCGGGAAGAGTACATTTTCAGCCCAGCTCTCATTTGCCCTTGCTGAGATGGACTATCAAGTTGGCCTTCTTGACATAGATATTTGTGGTCCAAGCATCCCAAAAATGTTAGGCCTTGAAGGCCAGGATATTCATCAAAGCAATCTTGGCTGGTCACCGGTGTATGTTGAGTCCAACCTAGGGGTCATGTCAATTGGTTTCATGCTGCCCAACCCAGATGATGCTGTTATATGGAGGGGTCCTCGCAAGAATGGACTTATCAAACAATTCTTGAAGGATGTTGATTGGGGGGAGGTCGACTATCTTGTGGTGGATGCACCTCCAGGAACATCTGATGAACATATTTCAATTGTGCAGTACCTCCAGATTGCAGGAATTGATGGCGCAATCATTGTGACCACTCCACAGCAAGTTTCCCTAATTGATGTGAAGAAGGAGATAAACTTTTGCAAGAAGGTTGGTGTTCCTGTCTTAGGTGTTGTTGAGAACATGAGCGGTTTGAGGCAGGCATTTTCAGATATGAAATTTGTAAAGCCAAGTGAGGCGGGCGAGACTGATGCCACAGAGTGGGCGCTGAACTATATCAAGGAGAAAGCTCCAGAGCTTTTATCTGTTGTGGCATGCAGTGAGGTGTTTGATAGCAGTAAGGGTGGTGCTGAGAAGATGTGCCAGGAAATGGGGGTCCCTTTCCTTGGCAAGGTTCCCATGGATCCCCAGCTTTGCAAGGCGGCAGAGGAGGGAAGATCATGCTTCGCTGATCAGAAATGCAGTGCAAGTGCTCCAGCTCTTAAAAGCATAATCAAGAAGCTGGTCAAGGTGCCGTGAGAAGATGGTGCTGCGACTGATGACCGTGAAGCGATGACAATAGTTTCAGCTGTATACTATGACACGCCGAACGTGTAACATAATGTTAACTTTGCATAAAGTTTATTCTTGTCGCCTACAAAGACGGCAGATATTCGCACTGATGTTTCTTAACGCACCGGGAAACAAGTCAGTATCTGTAGAAACCACGAGATGTATGTTACTCTGCAATTCGGAGCCTCACTGCAAGTTTCATTGTTATACCTTGTTTGTCCGGTTGACCGGTTGTTTATCATCCGTTCCGCATTCTTCTCTAATCACTGATCAGCACCGAGCCATGCATTTCATCACCTTTTCTTGATCGCGAGATCTTGCTACCAGCTCATCGTGCTTACAGCATCCAACGCCAATGTTTAGCAGTGCTGGGGTTAACGGTGTCCTAAATCCAGCGCCGGTACTGCCATTTTTATGGACATGACAAAACTAAAAATACTGCTTCTAGATTCTGATGCTGAAGCAAACGATCTAGATTCTAGACTCAGATTATGAGAATCAGTAGCTATGGAATCTAAAAATAAACTAAAATATAAAAGCTAGGAAAGACAAGCTTCTTACTAGCTAGATACTTAGATCAACTAAGTCCTAATAATCTCCACCTAAAACAAAAGTCCTAAGAAACATACTAACCTAAATTTGATCATACCAACCAAATGCCTAAATTTGATCAAGCTAACCAAATATATTAATGGTTATTTGCTAATCAAGTAATGGACTGAAGGAGCAGCCCTATAAAGTAGACAAGCAATCTACCTAATCACAGATATATGACGACCTATGTCCCAACATCTAAAATTTATCTACGTTTCATAGTCATATTCCCAAAAAAAACCCTATGTTTTGGGGGCTGAGACTGCCACCCCGATCCCCCATTAGGGTTGGCCCTGCCTAAATCTGACATTGTGCATCGATCGAAACATGCATCTTTATTTCCCATAGCAGTTGGTAAACTTTGCGAAGCAGAGTATTATCACAAGTCACAACGCCAGGTAGTCGGCAGTATCGTGAAAATTATGCAACATAGACAAATCCGCAATAACAGTAGGCACTCTTCCTAGCTAAACAGTACTACTACTACTACCTACGAGGAGCTGGAAAACGTCCAGTCTATGCAAGGGTGGGTGGTATCCATATATAACCGTGTGTCTGCATATACCCAACTCTCTCGCTCAGTTCATCAGCTTCCTTGGGACCTCGGCTGCCAGGGTGGTATGGAACAGCCTTCAGCCTGCCTGCGTCGATGTCGTGCAGCAATGGAGTGAAGATCTGCCAAGCAGCCTGAAACCAGCATATAACAATATTACAAATGCTGGGGAGAAATGAAGATGAAATGGCTCAAAAGAAGAGGCCAGCCAGCTCTCTCTTCAGGGCTTCAGGCACAGATAGATAGGCAGGGTGACGAACCTTCAGCTCATCTCGGCGAACGAAGTGCTGCTGGTCCCCTCGTATCCTGCAGAAATTTGGATATTAATCGATGCAGTAAAGATGGAGCTACCAAATTATGTCATGGGTAGTGGGCCAGGCCCAGCCAGCCCACATCAACAGTACCGCACGGGTAGTGTAGCGCGAACAATACATGTGGGTACTGTAGCATCAATTAGGAATTAGATTGTTTAAAAGGCAAAATTAGATAGGAATATATTAGTTTTAGTTAGGAATTAGATATAAAGATTAGATTGATTTCCATAATAGCACGAATTATTTTCTTAGATGTTAAGTTAGTCCTCCCTATATAAAGAAATCGCTTGTACTTAATTGATAGACAGTGAAGAATTAGTCTAATCTCATCCTAATGTTCTTTTCTCCGACCAAAGTCTATCTCTCATCTCTAGAAACAGCTACCGTCCGACTATCCTCTCAACGGTGTTTATCCCGTTATGGATTTAACCCATGACAAATTACTACCCTACATATGGTCACATCTCAGAAGGCATCCGTCGAAAAAAATTCAGAAGGCATGCAACATTCAGAATTGTGTGCATTACCTATGAATGGCAAATGTTCTTTTTAAAGAAGAGAGGAATTTAGAGCAAGGAGAAGTATGATACTCACGTATCCAAGATGAGGCGTTCATACGCCTCTGGAATTTTGACATTTTGGTAACGCATCCCATACGACAGATCAAGTTCACTCTGCTCAGTGGCCATCTCTAACCCAGGTTTCTTGACCTGCAAAAATTCATGCACTAGTTAATATTATATCATTAACATTCAAAATATGATCAAATTTCACAGGAGCGTATTTTTGGAACCAAGGAGAAAAGGAGTAAGTATTAGATATTACACAAGTAGCTGGACTTACAGTAAGTTTCATGTACATGGCTTCTGATGGCTGGAGACGTATGACGAACTCATTTCTTCCTTGCCTTTTACCTTCACCACGATATATTTATTTCAGATATTAGATCAAAATTTCAGTTTAGAGTTTAGACACAAAAAATTAACATACTGATAGAAGAAGGAAAAATATACCTGCGTTTGCATGCTAAATTTCTTGAGATATAGGTGGCCATCTAATACAATATATGTGTGAATTTGACATACTAACAAATCTAATAGCATGCCATGGTAGGGTCATGTGAACTGAAAACGCGATAGCTATAGATGGCAATGTGGTGAAGTACTTCCTAAAAACGTTAACCTTATCGCAATGTATTAATTCAATGCAAACTAAATGATTTTCCAGCTCCGCTGGACATCAATGCATGGATTCTGTTCTACCCATTCTGCATCACCAATGAAACCTCAGCTGTATTTTTGTTTGCTTCAAATGAGATATTGAACTTCTGAAATTATATTATAGCTTTCTATTGATTAGTTATGTGTAGAGGCTTAGTTGTTTATACAAGGAAGTACTGGAAACATAATTAGGCCTGACAATTGTAACAAAAGGGTTGAGTACGCCATGACATTAACTTATAGCACATACATCTAAAAATGTCACCAGGAACATCCTTGAACTGCACACGAACTTCTGCTTTCCTTGAGCTTAATGCTTTACCAGCTTTAAGAATGAAAGGAACACCTGCAGGATATAAATATTAGAGAGTTAAAACTGAAAATTAAGAACTATGGTTCATGGAAAGACAAGCTGAAGTGAAAAAGAAAATCAATGCTGTCCCTTTTCAGAACTCTAATGTGTATAAATATGGATGAGAGACATACCCTCCCATCTTTCATTGTGTACCCGAAGCACAACAGATGCAAAAGTTGGTGTGTTTGAGTCATCCGGCACTGTAGGGTCATCCTTGTAGCCCTCATATTGTCCAAGGACAACCTCATCATGCTTTATAGGGTTCACAGACTGCAGAACCTGACAATAGCAGGGAACTGGTTTTGTTTAGCATTAAACACACTAAAACATAAGGTGTTCGCTCTTGTTTATACTTTGTTTTAGCATTAACATGTGGAGAGTAGAGAAAGATAAGAACCTTGACTTTCTCATCTCTAATGTGCTCAGGCTTAAGAGATACAGGCTTTTCCATGGCAACCAAACAGAAAACCTGCAGAAGAAACAATAATTCATTACATTGTTACTGGAACAGTTAAATCCTAAAAATATTTGTTCTCTTCAAGGAATTTATCTTGTATTACTTGACCATACAAAATTCAGCATGAAACTATCTGTGACAATAAGTTTTAAACAAAACTAAGGTAATAAGAGGCCTTTATTCTCTAACGTCACTAAAAAATACTAAAAATTGAAGAGCGCTAAAATGATTGCAAGTCATATCATATGGAATGTTGATAAATATTGGTAATAATTACCTGTAGCAAATGGTTCTGAATGATATCACGAATTATTCTGCAGCAACAAGAGTAATGTTAGATACTCCTATGGCAAACAATGAACATATACAATGGGGACTGTAAACATGTTTAAGCAATAAACAATTCTGGAAAAAGAGAGAAGTATGATCCAGTATTCATTATCATTAAAATGATCTGTTCACTCATAGCTGGTGAGGCCCATACAAAGAGAAGGCACTTAATTAGAATTCAGATTTGTGCACTTCTGCTACTGCGAAATTTTAATTTCCATGTTGGGCTTGCAAGCTCAATAGAGAAAAATATGCATTTTGCACCTTGAAATGCAGAGCATCCTTTTCTTGATCAATAAGGACTAACTATGTCATGGGCTGTGGGCCAGGGCTGCCAGGCCCAGGCCCAGCCACATGAACAGTATCGCGCGGTACTGTTCACGTGAATAGTCCGCGGGTACTGTAGCACTAGTTAGGTATTTGGTATTTTAAGAGGTAAAGTTATATTAGATTAGATTGAATTCTTAAATGTAAGGTTAGATTGAGTTCTATTGGTTTTAGTTAGGAATTAGATATAGAGATTGGATTAATTTCTATAATAAGGATTATTTCCTTAGATGTCATGTTGGTTCTCCCTATATAAAGGGACCTCTTGTACTCAATTGATAAGCAAGAAATAAGAAGTCTAATCTTTCATCCCAATGTTCGTCTCTCTGCAGCCAACGTCTAAAGAAGATCAGCTCTACCACACCTAAAGTCTACTTTTCATCCCGAGCAGCCGACGCCGTCGGACTATCCTCCCGGCGGTGTTTATCCCGTCATGGGTTCAACTCATGACAAACTAAGAATTCAAATGTTTCAAAATTTTATTACAACTTAGCTTGCTTAATAAATAATACATATGCTTTGACTTGTAAGGATACGATTTCGTAATAGAAAATTTATTAATAAAAATATGCTAATGAAATGTAATGTTTCTGCATACCCATATTGATCAAAGTATCCACCACGTCCGTCAGTTCCAAAGTCCTCCCTGAATACAATCTGCAGGATTGGATTGGTTTATAAATTGAAGCTGCTATGGCATGCCATATTGTTGGCAGTACAATGTTTGTATTGTAGAAACAAAAAATTCCTATGTTTTTAGTTTCTTAGATTCAACTAGTCTATTTGGATAATGATAAATTATACCGGTAGAGCAGGAAAATTTGGCACCAAAAATCAAGAAGTCCATCAACCAACTGATGCGAGAACTACAAAATATTTGTTCTACTTCTACATGATGCAGCAACTGCAGTTTATACACATGAATTTCTTAAATCAGAACCTGTAAGTTGCCTACTGCTAAGTACCATCTACGAACCAGCTTACCTGTATATTATCAATATTGTCACGGTTCCAAAGAGGTAAGAACAAGCGGTTGGCAAAACGAAGCACAAGCTGTGAAATGCGATTGTTTCAAAAGTAGTTAGTCAAGTGTTTGGGAAAATCTAAATATCTAATATTCTTGACAAAACTATAACCATTACCAGGTTTTGGACCAACTCTTTTCCCAAGTAGTGATCAATTCTGTAGAGTTGGTTTTCATCAAACAGATCCCCAAGTTGGGCACTCAATTCTTCTGCAGAGTGCAAGTCCTTTCCAAATGGCTTCTCAACAATTACTCTAGTCCATCCAGCTGCAAGGAAAACATTTATGCAAAGAAAATGAATCTCGACTAAGAAATGCTCCTGAGAAGACTTGAATTTTCCACCAACTTTATTACTTCCCAGTATACTTTTATTCAAATGAAGGGCAATAGCATATGTGAACTCCAAAAAGAATTATCACGTGGCATAGGAAAGGAACTTTACATGGATTCATGCAATATGTTCTGATCATTTTGCAGACTGAAGGGTACACAGATGGAGGCAATGCCAAATAAAAGAGCCTGCGAGAGCTTTCTGATTTGTTTGACATCTCATACTCGGAGATTTCCTTGTTCAATTTCTCAAATCCTTCTCTGCTGTCATAGGAACCACTGACATATTTTATCTGCATAAGAAATTTACCACAATGAAGGACATGCATCACATAATTGTGTGGTTACATGTAAGTATGCAACAACTCACAAGTTGCAAAAACTCCGAGAGATGTTCTTCTGAAGCTCCTTTAAGGTATCTATACAAATGCATAAAAAACATAAAGACATGCAAAATTGTTGATTGGACTTCACAGAGTATAGGAAACAAATTCAATTTCATGGAGCCGCGAACATATAGGAAACTGCCACCCCACCATAAGTTCATACAATGTATTTCAGGCAACAGAATTATTTGTTTTTAGTACATATTGACCATTCTCATAGTAGTAATGTTTGTGTTAATAGCCAAATTTAGCAGTAGATCAAATTTGAGCTAAAATTGGAAAAGGATCAAATTTGGCAACTTCACTGGGGAGTTGTCACATCAAGAGCTACCACCACTACATCTAGTTCGTCGGAGGACACGGGCACACGGCATACACGTGTTGGTCCAGAAAGCACGCCAACAGTTTAATTTGGCAGCCACCCTTATTATAACATTCAAATTCAGTAGCTCTATATGTTTGAAGAGGTTGAATTATCTAGATGCAGCAGCAAGATACCAAGATGTAAAAACACGGCCTTTAGAAACCATACCCACGAATGCGTTCCCTTAATCCATCATCAGAAAGATTTGATCTTGCATAACCAAATATATGCACTTCACCAGATTGTAAAAATCCCTGCAATGCATGGACATGAACGTCAACAAATACATAGGTTAACCTTGGAATTATAGCACTGAGCATAATTTGCATGCCTGTAAAGACTAATATGTCTACTATCCATATCTAGAAAGGAAAAACTAGTACAAGTGTTTGAGCTTATACTTGTGATCAAGTATCGAGTACTGAATATTTGCTCTGGAATGCCTCAAATGAATGTGCATTAGATTGTTCTTTTCGCAGTCGATTTTGTAAATTGTACAGGGAACAGCTAGTTTTTGTCAGGACTCAAGAGTCAAATTACCTGTGCAAAAAGGTGGAAGAGTGCAGGGAAAGTTTTCTTCTTAGCAAGGTCTCCAGAAGCTCCAAGGACAACAACAGAGAGACACCCTTGCTCTGAAGGAAGTTCGAGGTCTCTTGATAAAGAATTAAAGCTGCTTCGTCTTGATGATGGTGAAGATTCATCTGATCCTCCCGACATGGTAAATAGGACGGCGCTCTTCTTCCTTTAGCAATACACCTGACCAGGTGAGAAAGATGCCATCAATCTTAAGGCTATTTTACTTAGCCTAAGCATTCCCATACAACTCCATGAAATGGAACATCCAACAACAATCACAATCAGCTAGCAGAACATATAAATAGCTTGCTTGGCTAGGCTTATCTTATTCATGACAATTTAAAGCTGTGGCACTACATTTTCCCCTTTAAGTGAACTAGTTCTAATAGATCGATCATTCTACAAAATACTTCTGATAACAAAGTAATATGAAGTTATGAACCTATCTCTTCAGCTACCAACAACACTAAAAGAAACAACATAAGGTCAACGTAGGAAATCCAATCACATGGTAAACCCGTGTGAAGTCAAGAAACACTGCAACCAACTGCAACACATGCTATTATATTTGACAGAAGTGAGTGGGTGTAGATTTTGCCGTTTGCATCCTGACAACACTCTTTTTTCAGCACAATTAGATCAAAGCTAAATTCCAATTTCGATAACATTTAGGAGTGCGAGATCTCGTTCATAAATCTGAAATATGTCCTTACTAAACTTTGAGTGAAAGCAGGCAAGCAGCTAGTGTACTTCTAGAGGTAGAAATGAAAAGGTAGAACTTTTTTCACACGAAAAGATACACCATTTCCCAACAAACAACAGTCCAACGAAACAACCAGCGAGAAAAAGACTCAAGTAAGACGAACTGAATTGTTCCTAAATCCTGGCCGAGAACCCAGGTGAGAACAACAGTAAACACTAGTTTAAGCTTAAACACAATTCCCTCCAGCCAAGTGAAGATAAAGAAGGCAGTAAGTCTACAACAACGAAATCACCACCACGAAGGCATCAACAGCTCGAGATCCGCGCCGAAGCAAACTCGCGGGCTCGCCGAAGCGCATGCACGCGACGCCCAGACGCCGCAGGATCGCTCGGAATTGAGGCGAAAAGGCGCAACACAGACCGCCACCCAAATCCATCCCAAACGATGCACCGACAACCACCTCACGAGTCACGAGAAGAAGGCAGGCCGCGACGACGAGCCAAGAAACCTCGGACTCGCCGAGGCAAAACAAGAAAAAGAAAAATCACCCACAAAAAGATGCACTTTTTTCTCGGCAATCAAGACAGCAGCGCGCGGGTGGAGATAACTGACCAGAGGCGAGGCTCGCATGGGAGTGGAGCGGAGCGGAGCGGTGGAGAGGATGGAGGACTCGGACCGGTCGCTCCGGCGCTTTATACCGCGGCGGCGCCGGCCTCCCTGCTACCTGTCTCCCGCCCGCTTCCACCTGTCCACTACCTACCTACCTTTCCCCCGTGCGAATCGGGGGCTGCGTGCTCTGTGCCACCAACCGTGACGACCTCGCACGTAATACCAGTGTGGGAAAATTGTTTAAATGCTACAAAATTACGTGATATATTCTATTTTTCTTATTTGTTATATTTGACCATTTTAACCGATCAAATATATATTCTATTTTAATTAATCAAATGTTCAATATACTCTTCTTCTTTATCTACGTCTTCTTCCTCCCGCCGAAGACGAGGTGTCGATTCCTCTCCTCTTTGTTACTAGCAACCGATGGTGGTGATGGTGTGTGGAGCAGTGGTTAGGCAAAACGCACGGATGCTTAAGAGAGCGTGCTCCAACTCATCGTCTTCATTGGCTGACCGACGATGGCAGGTAATTGAACGGAGAAGAAGAAGAAAACATTGAAGATGGAGACAATTTTAGTAAGATATTTAACTTTGTGATGAAGTGGAGCATAACACATCATTTTGTACCATGAGAGCAAATTTTCCATCTGGCTATTTGATGCCTTATAGCAATTTTCATCCGAGAATCTACTCTTCTCTAGTTTTTTTTAATGAGGAAGTTCTATGTATCTATGTAGTGTTTGAGTACAACGGTTGGCTTGTTCATTGTCAAAAGAACTCTTCTGTAGCATTATGAATCCGAAGAATTAAACATCTTTGCAATGCGGTAGCTGAATTAGCAAAGGTTTTCCCTTTTAATGTGTCGATGTGGCAAGAGACACGCTCAAGTTTTAGCATTAAATTTAGCTTAATATGGAGCATTAAGCACTCATTTGACACAGTTTCATATCTAATATTCCTTTGAATTTATCAAATCTATCTTTTAAAAAATGCTATATCTATAGTTACGTGTAGATTAAAGGTATTTAGTTTAATCATATAATTTTTATTTTAAACTATAAATAAAAATTTAAATACTCTATTTTATCATACAAACTTTATATTTAATATAAATGTCGGAGTTATAGTTGTACTTAATTTAATGAGTGATTTTATAGTCTTTGAAGAGGTACCTGAGATACTGATAGTTACTAAAATTAACCTTAAAAATTATGATACTGCTTGATACTTCTAAAATTTTTATAATTTAATACCGAGCAATGGGTTGAAAGTCCAAGTCGACGGCTTATTTGATTCTTCCTTGGTAATTGCTGCGTTCATTCTAAACAGATTTTGTTAATTGTCGGGAGAAAGAGAGAATGGTATTTAAATGTCAACGCTGGTAGCACATCGACGGAGTTGTTATCATGTATGGAAGAAAAGATCACGATTGACGCCCGATTCAATGGTTGCTTTCCAATCTGTTCGCTATTACGAAACTGGACCTGTCCGGGTTACTTGCCGATCTGTGGCAGATTGCTAATTAAATGATTTTTGATAAATGAAGTTGCTTTCTAATCTTGCTTACGAAAACGAACAAGAACTGAATTTTTGATTGCATCGTCGTACCTGACAAGACGTTTTTTTTATAAATGAAGTTAAGTTGGTTGGTTTGGTTCTTGTGCGAATCCTTGCTTTGCGAAAGTTACGAGTATCTTTACAGAAAAATTCAAGTTATCATCGCAGCACGTTGGATCGACAACATGATTCAGATCTGTGTCAATCATGTGATATAGCGGTGTACGAGTGTCAAACAGGAGCGGATACCGGATTTCGTGTCACCAAAAATTTGTCGACTAATATTTACGACTTTTAGTAGGAAATTGAGGTCATTAGATAATATAGACTTCTGTCATTAATATTTAATTAGAAAAGAATATTTAAGGTAGCATTTGGATGGTTGAACGAAGTTGGATGGGATGAGGATGTACGAGATGGATTGATTCTGGATGGGATAGTGCTGGATGATGTGGTACAAGTAGATTATTTAGATGGATGTATGAGATAATACATGGGTTTATTTAGTTGATTATATGAATGGTATAAGATGGTATAATTTTATGTTTGATTAGATGAATGGAGGGAGCTGTATAGTGAAATCACACGTGGATCAAAAAAGTGGACGAACTCATTCTAGACGGTGTGGACTGAAATGGTCTGCTCGCTTCTTTCTGGTTCGACAAATGGATCGATGATCAGCCCCTCAAGATCATTGCTCCTGACCTCTTCGCGATTAGCTCAAGGAAATCTAGATCAGTCTGCCAAGCACTTCACAACAATGCTTGGATTCGAGGGATAAAAGG
>KE370773.1:1851911-1868418 GCA_000418225.1 Zizania latifolia
GGGATCCGTTTGCTGGAGTATCTAGCCCTAGAAACCCGCCCAAACAGGAGCTAGATCACACTAGTTCAACGAGAGCAACTCAGCTTTTCCCTCTCGATTGGTAATTTTTGTTACATTAAAAGGTAGAGAACATAGAAGAGTTACCAATTGATGTTCAGAAACAGCTAAATCAAATTAAGCGCAATGAAAAATTACAGACTAGGGACACACGTATGAAATTAGTGGGTTTCTAAGGCACTTGATGCGTCAACTCCACGATTTTTATGAAACCCTAGAACCTAGACTAAAAATCGAGCAGGAAAAGGTGAACAGGTGAGATCTACTCACTTCTCGTCGAGCTTCCGGATCTCCTCCTCGATCCTTCCGCGCATCTCCGCGAGCAGCGCGGCATCCACCTCTAGCACGCCGCTGGCCGCCAGCGACTCGTACAGAGCCGCCATATCTGAAGCAAGCACATCGGTCGGATCAAACCAAACGCCAAATTTCCACACACGTTCAGGAAATAGCAGGCAAGCGGAAACTGCCATGGCCGTTGATTCGGGAGGAGGGGATTGCTACCATCGGATTTGACTGCGGCGAGGACGTCGGCGCGGAGGTCGACCTTGGCGAGGTCGTCAACGTCGGGGTGCGAGAGCAGGAACAGCTTGTGCGCCAGCACCAGGTGCGGCTGCTGCTTCCCTTCCTCGCCGACGCCGCCGTCCATCTCGCCGCCGCAGAGTCGCCTCGATTCTCGCTTTGCCGCCGCCGCAAGAGATTGGGGAGAGAACAGAAGAGGAGAAAGCTTGTTTAATTACTAGACTGTACTAATTACACATTCCCGGCTCGTGCTAGGCTACGTGGTCTTATCTGAACCGTCCATATTATGATCTGACGGCTGTGCGAGGCTGAGATCTGGTGCGGCGCGTGTAAAAGGGGCTTCCCTTCCGTTCCGAGTTCCGACCCGCTGCCCCTCCTGAGCTCCGAGACCAAAACCCCTCGTGGAAACCCTTACCCGATGGCCTCCGCCGCCGTCGAGCAGCCGCGCCGGCGGAAGCCGGCGCCAGGGAGAGGGGGCGTGGTGCTGCCCGCGGGTCTCTCCGAGGAGGAGGCGCGGGTGCGGGCCATCGCGGAGATCGTCTCGGCGATGGGGGAGCTCTCGCGGCGCGGGGAGGACGTGGACCTGAACGCGCTCAAGTCGGCCGCGTGCCGGCGGTACGGGTTGGCGCGGGCGCCGAAGCTGGTGGAGATGATCGCGGCGGTGCCGGAGGCCGACCGCGCCGCGCTGCTCCCCAGGCTGCGCGCCAAGCCCGTGCGCACGGCGTCGGGCATTGCCGTGGTCGCCGTGATGTCGAAGCCGCACCGGTGCCCCCACATCGCCACCACTGGGAACATCTGCGTGTACTGCCCGGGGGGCCCCGACTCCGACTTCGAGTACAGCACCCAATCCTACACCGGCTACGAGCCCACCAGCATGCGCGCCATTCGAGCAAGGTGATTTACCTCACTGGCTACTGATGTCATTTGTCAATACTAACACCAGTGAGATGAGCTGCACTGTGGCAGTTAATGTAACGATGTTTTTCTAGTGTTGTTTTGAACTATGCTGTACTGCAAGTGAAGACAGAGGCCAGAGTGATGTTATTTATTGAAAATGCATGTTTCACTTTGCAGTACAGTTGAAAATTATGCCATTATCAGACAGTTATGCGATTATCAGACAAATCATGGGGTTGTTGTTTGTTCAAATTGTAAGCTCACTAGTGGATTACAAATGATGCACAACTCATTAATTACTGTGATCAAAGTTCACTAGCTAATGTAACAAGAAAGTACACCAATGCCCATTAGTGATCATTTGATCTGGCAATGTTATAGCAACAGGTCATGATATAGCCGTGAACTTGATGCCATTGGTTTGACTGTTTCATACCTTAGGAGTATATGCTTTTCAGAATTTTCTGATCTGGCTTTGTAATTATAGGTACAATCCATATGTGCAGGCCAGAAGCAGGATAGATCAGCTCAAAAGGCTAGGCCATAGTGTAGACAAGGTTTGTCCTTACCCTTGAGAGCATCACAGTATCACACCTTGGTTTGAGTAATTCCATTCATTTTCTAGTTATGTTTGATAGATTCTACCATAAGCGCATGATTATCTGTCTATCTGAATATTCTATGCAGGTCGAGTTCATCTTGATGGGTGGGACTTTCATGTCATTACCGGCTGATTATCGTGATTATTTCATTAGAAATCTTCATGATGCCTTATCAGGCCACACTTCTGCTAATGTTGAGGAGGCTGTTTGTTATTCAGAACATGGTGCAGTCAAATGTATCGGTATGACAATTGAGACGTAAGTATCATTTGACAATATAATCTGCCCATGCTTAGTTTCCCTGAGCATTAGGTATGATTTCCCCATGAAACATCTTTATTAACTTAAGCATTAAAATAATATTTTGTTTCCACAAAATTCCAGGAGACCTGATTATTGCTTGGGGCCTCATTTGCGCCAAATGTTATCTTATGGTTGTACCCGCTTAGAAATTGGTGTTCAGAGCACGTATGAGGATGTTGCACGTGACACAAATAGAGGCCACACTGTAGCTGCTGTTGCTGATTGCTTTTGTTTAGCAAAAGATGCTGGTTTTAAGGTGCTTGTCATTAAATCATTAATTGTCTTGTTTATTGACTTGTTGCTGCAGTAGTAGCAGCATTTGGTAAAATGAAGTGTGTCTTGTATGGTTGTGAACTACGCTAATCCTCCATTAATTACCTTTGATAGGTGGTCGCGCATATGATGCCAGATTTGCCTAATGTTGGAGTTGAAAGAGATCTGGAAAGTTTCAGAGAATTTTTTGAAAATCCAGCATTCCGAGCTGATGGTCTAAAGATTTATCCAACTCTTGTGATTCGTGGAACTGGCCTTTATGAACTCTGGAAAACTGGCAGGTACTCCATTTTATCTAGAACTTGGTACTCTGTATTTCTAGTCTTATTTTCACTCATGTGTTTGTTCTCCAAATTTTTTGAGTGAGAACTTATGTACTCCTGATTGTGTTTCAGATACCAAAACTATCCACCTGAGCTTCTAGTGGATATTGTCGCAAGGATTCTGTCTATGGTACCACCTTGGACACGAGTTTACCGTGTCCAGAGAGATATCCCTATGCCTCTTGTTACTTCTGGTGTTGAGAAAGGTAATCTTCGTGAGCTTGCTTTGGCTCGAATGGAAGATTTGGGCTTGAAGTGCCGAGATGTCAGAACTCGTGAGGCGGGAATTCAGGTCTGGAATGCACTGAAATTACTCTCACATTCTTGTAATTTAACTTAGGTTGTGTCCTTATATTGTTCTTATTATTGTCTTTATTTAGGATATACATCATAAAATTAGGCCTGATGAAGTAGAGCTCGTCAGACGTGACTATGCTGCAAATGAGGGTTGGGAGACATTTCTTTCATATGAGGATACACAGCAGGTATATATATACTCTGACAGCTAATTCATGTGATTTTGGGGAATTTCAAAATATGTTATAGACATGCCTGAATAGGATTCAGGCATGTTTGAGGTTGTATGGCCAATGCTTATCTTCTTGGTCTGTAAGTTTTTTACACTGTTGTGTTTCAGTTGTACCACTGTAGTATTTATTTGTTGTTTTAAACAATTAGACTGATATTGTTCTCCAGAGTTCAATGTTGGGTCTCATGTTCTCTCAATCTTTTGTAGCATTACTCACAGTTTATCGTTTTGCAAATTTTACAGGATATCCTTATTGGCCTGCTACGCTTGCGTAAATGTGGACGCAATGTTACATGCCCTGAACTAGTAGGGAGGTGTTCAATTGTCCGTGAACTTCATGTATATGGAACTGCAGTCCCTGTGCATGGTCGTGATGCAGACAAACTACAACACCAGGTTAATCTATATTTACATGTGGGCGTCGAGTCGTCGAATGATACTGTTAGCACATCCATGTGTTTTAGTCATTTACCTTACCATGCTTGGGAATTGGACACCTGCCATGACAGTATTAGCACCTTCCTGTGCTTTTTGTCCTTGACCTCCCTGTGTATTTATACATGATCAATTCCAGTCACTGTTTTAAATCAAGCTTAGTGTTGAAATCGCTTACTTATAAAAACTGTTTTTCATAATTTTTTATTTACTTAACATTTTTGTTGTGTTGGTCTTTATCTATAGGGGTATGGCACACTTCTGATGGAAGAAGCCGAACGGATTGCTTGCAAGGAGCATCGTTCAAAAAAACTTGCGATTATATCAGGAGTTGGAACTCGCCATTATTATCGTAAACTGGGTTATGAACTTGAGGGGCCTTACATGGTCAAAAGTCTGGTCTAATATCTTTCATTATCTATAGATGCTCGTATTCCAGCTATGCAATCGACATTGTCGGTGTATCATGAGTTTGTAAACCCACTAGGTTTTCAAAATGTCAATGTAACTTTTTCATATTATTGAGTAATATATGCCTGGTGCATCTCCCTTGAAGAATTTGTCAAGCATGCCATGATTTGTGATAAGAATCAAACGGCTGAAGGAACTTGTACAATTTGATTGCCCTGATATCTCGACTTATAAACATCATGTTGACTATCTCACCATTAGAAAACGCCAATCCTATTTATTTGAATGCCACATTTATGACCACAAATTTAGGGGGCGTTTGGTTCCATAGACTAAAGTTTAGTCTACGTCACATCGAATGTTTAGGTATCAATTTAAAAGACTAAACATGAACTAATTATAAAAATAATTGCAAAATCAGAGGATTATTCGCGAGATGAATTTATTAAGTCTAATTAATCTATGATTAGCTAATGTTTACTATAGCATCACATTATCAAATCATGACGTAATCAGGCTCATTAGATTCGTCTCGCCAATAATCCACCGATTATGAATGATTTTTGTAAATAGTCTACATTTAATACTCTAAAATAGTATCTAAACATTCGATGTGACGGAGGCTAAACTTTAGCCCCCGAAACCAAACGGGGCCTCAGCTGTCCCACTGAAACTCCTCCCTGGACATGACAGACTAAAATTCATGTTTTCAGACATTCAGTTTTCAGTGCTACATCACATCAGATCAAGCAACACTATATATTTTTAAAGTGAGCTGCCTTTACCATGGTATACATGGTACTACTCCCAGCATCCCATAGACTTGGTTTTTTAACAATTATCAAATAGATTAGTAGTGTAGAGAAATGATTTTTTAAGTAAAATAGGAGAGTCTCCTACTGAAGAGGTATATTAATCTAGGGACCAAAAGGTCAAATGAATACAAAGAGCCACAAGAAAACAAGAGACAAACAAACTAGAATTGAGCCAGCCAGTTTAACAAAGAAGATTTATTAGCCAACAGGATTGGAGAGAAAATTCATCTTTAAAACTTTGTTTCCAGCTTTGTAGGCTCGACTGCAATGTGAAGAAATGACTTAATACTCTTTCATTAACCTTATTAGCTCTAATTTTCAGGCAAGTTAGATGATATCACTTGATTAACCGATACACATTAATTATGCACATGTTAATCGAAAGAAACGAGTTTATATTTATAAAACAAATTTTGAATACGAAAAATAGTCTCATGAGAGGGAGAGAGGACTAAATGTCAGCGCAGCCACAATTAAATAAGGCACAGGCCCACGAGTGACAAGAGTACGAGCTGAGGCCGAAGAGTACCAAAGAAATTGCACTGCCCGTTTGGTGGTATCTCCACAGCGGAAGGTGTACATTTCTCCATGTAGAATAAACATCGAACACGTTCGTCGCATCGTCAAATGTCACCAGTCAACTCAGTCTACGCACAACATTCAAAGGCTTCAGGATTCCTGTGCTTGTCTCTTTTCAGCATCGCTTCAGCTAGGAGTTGCATAGCGAGTGCAGAGCAGTACTGCACGCAGTGAAGTGGAATGGCGCGGGAGGGGAACGAATCGGTTCTTCAGTTCCTGGAACAAGAATAGTCAAAATGGAGGACATAGTAGGAAAGGAAGCGGGTGATCATGGTGTAACCAGCAAATGATTGTGTGCCTCGTTGATTACCTGTCATCTTTGGTCTAACAGCTGAACAAAGCTGGTCCAGATAACTCCTACTTCCTTAGTATGTATGATCCATCCCTCATCTCAAGCTTTTCGTCTGATACTAGACCAGAAAGAAAACTCTGCAGTTGCTGCAGTGATTTATCATATGATGGCTCGGCTATGCAGAACATCTGAAACGATAAATTTTGGAACAGATTAACAAGTCAAAGATTAATAGTAGAGGGGGAGAGAAAGAGAGGGAGAATGTACAGTGTCCCATTTATCTTGCCTTTAAAGTGTTGTGTATCCGGTCCAAGGTCATGCTTCCGAAATTGGTTAGCATCCCAATGATAAATTTCTGCAGTGCAGTCAATTGAGTAAAATGAACTGGTTACTTCGTTTAGTCTAGGAAGAATTGAGAAAGGGCAGAAGTAGCGAAGGCATCTTTGACATCTCAAGAAACAAACCTCATAGACTGTCATTTCTTTCCTAAGTTGTTCCTCAACAGACGCAACTGAACTTTCACCTTCGTCTTCAGCCATTTGAAATCTTTCACAGAGTTGGTTCACCGTGCTGTTTTTGCTAAAATCAGATGTGCTATCAACAACAGTAAATGTATGGTCATCGGCATCCGGGCCAACTGATTCTGTCAGGACACCCTGCGACATGGTACAAAAAAGGGACAAATCATAAATGAGTATGTTAATCAAACTAACTTGAGAAGTTCTCTCCAGGAATACTTATACAGACGTCACACAGCTTAAATCATGTTTAAGGATATCGGATATCCATCTCTATTCCAATTATTTTAAGCATAAGTATATGTTTCATGCAATTCTCTTGTCTAGATGACAAGGAGTGCCAATTGCCTTGTACTCTAGTCCATCTGATCATAAGCCTAAAAAGTTCACTGAAAAACTCGATAAAAACAACTGAGAGTCCAATACCATCATCATTAGGAATGCCAAGCATGAATGTGCTACAGTGATTGGACAGAGACTAAATAATTCAAGAGTTATTAACGACATTGCAGCATACTACATATGTATTTGCCACACCTTGCTTGTCCAGAAACTTATTCTTCTGTTAAGAGAATCCACAGCCACTCCGATTGCTGCAGCTAGTGTCTTTGAAGTCCAACTGAAAAGATTGATGATTTCAGTTATAAGTAAACAAGTGATATGAAGCACATTAATTTTATTACCTTGGCTTCTCTTGGAATTGCATTATGATTGCAGCATGAACAGGAGCTACAGTGAACTGCATACTCCTATCCTCGAATTGCAGTTCCAGCTGGACAAAGAAAAGGAAATTCATAAGACAGAATGTTTCTTCATAGCTACCCATTCAGTTTAAAGTTGCATTCTAACCTTGACAGTTCCAAGATTTTTCTTCCAGAGTAGCTTACGTGGTGTTTTTATCTGATGAAACCTTTTAGCATAATCAGACAACAACTGATCAACTGAAACAGGAATTGTAAGGTCTTCTGTCTGCATTTGAGCCAGATGTTGAGAGGCTTAGTTTAGTGAGTCAAGACAAGTCATTTGTACTCCAGCCAAGTGAATAAACAGTTAAGATAAAACGTTAGTAATTCAGAAAGTGCATGATAATTGGTTGAACATCAAGTTCAACGTGATAGCCAGCCAACAAATACAGAACTGTGGATTACCAATTTACAATATATCTTGGATCAACATCTCTTCATCATATGAAATATTAATATCAGAACTTATAGATTGAGTCACTGAAGACTATTTGAAAATTTGAATCATTAGCCATAGGTCATCCCCAGCAAAAAATAAAGGGAAGACATGACAGATGCCACTAATTTATCTTAAGGTTTACCACGACAACTTCAATTAAAGCTCAATACCGTGCCTGAATTGGTGGCCAAAAGTTGGAGGATATGATGGTTGCATCAAAAACGTCATGCCCAGTTCCTACCAACAAAAAAAGAAAAAAAATGTAAATGCCATAAAATTTGAACTTTTGGTCTGCACAGGGCTACAGGTACTTGCAGTTTAAGCAGTACCGATTTGAGATGTCCTTGATAAAGATGTTTTAATATTTGAGTTGGTTCTCTTTGAGTCAATCAAGTCATTAAGCATAATCTCACACTTCTGCATGCTGCTCTCACCAAAATGAATCTGCCAAAACGACAACATCATTAGAAAAACTTGAGGCAACAACTATGGAATAATGCACCACATGTAAATCAATAAAATAACTAGGAAAACGTAATTAACAAGAAAAATTCACAAATGTCTAACCTTAAGCAATTCCAGTGTGCGGATATCTGAATCTATATCAAAATCAGATTTATTGAGCAATTTTTCTGCCAACATTACACGATACTCGTTGACTAGTTGGTCCTTCGACCCAATAATACTAACTATTAGTCCAAGGATATCAATTTTCCTTCTATTCCTGCTGCCTTTCAATGGGTCTGCTTCCACAGGATCAGGTTCCCAGCTGTAAAAGTTGGAATCACAGTGATAGCAGCTCTATTAATGTTCAATGTTTCAAAGGAGCAAATCCTTCTTATAACTCAAGAGAGAAAGAGCATATATACCTTTCAGCATTTAGCCATGCTTGCTTCTCATCAATGTTTGTATGGTCATCATAATCAACATTTTCCTGGTTTTCAGCATCTCTGTTCAACTCTTCCAGAAGATTATCCCCAGCATTTCCTGTTCCATTTGTGTTTCCTCCAGATCCATCGGTGAGCATTGTTACTATGCATTTTATAGTGTCTTTTCTACCTCTCAGGTAATCCCTAATTGGTTCACCTACTGCTTCCAAGAAGACACCAGTAGGGTCAATTGTCCGTAATGCCTTGATAGTGGACACATACTGGTGTAATATATCATTGGTTGATGCACCAGCTGTCAACAAACGATATCTCAATGATGAGATAAATGAGTCAACAAGTTTTGAATGTTGACCCGTGTACTCCAAACACTGTTTTAGGTCTTCAATGGCAGGAGAGCTTCATCAGTGCCCAAAAAATATCCAGATTAAAAAAATGTATTCCAGTTAAGGGCACATACATTACAAAGAATAAAATTATATTAATGTGCCATAAAAGAATTATCATAAGCAGATCAGAAGTTTGAGATGGCCATGTGGACAGGTTGGATAAGCTTGACATGAAAAAAACATGATATGAATCATGAAAGGAAATTAAGATGGTAGCTGGTCATAAAAGCTAAGTATACTAGACCTCCTTCAGATAAATGAAGATTACCAGCAAGATTAAATGGACATTAACCATTATTATTTGCATAGGACATCTCAATCATTACCCAATAAAACAAGTACCAGAACTGAATAGTGCATACACTTATAAACTTTACGGTGTAGAGAAAATTACTAAAGCATACCAAAGGTTAGAAATGATATTTGGATATCCAACTCATTTAAATGATGAACAGCATTGAAAATGACTAACCTCTCAGGGTAATCAACTATTATTTCAAAAAGTTTGCCAATTCGTAAGTCCTGCAAGGTCTCATAAGCAAAATACTCAAGGCGCATGTGCCATCTCACAAGGGCTTCAGAAGGCACACCAATCCCAGGGAAGGAAGATGGTCGTGAGGCCAAGGGTGATTTGAGACCAGATGATCCACTTTCATTGTTGACAGAGTCCCCCAGATATGTCAATAGAGCATGCAAAAATTTAAGAGGAACAGCCTGACAAGGCCCAGAAGTATTGTCAGAAAAGTCTGATAAGCAGCATTTATAGATAAAATCTATAAGCACATGTTAATTATTGATGATTCTACTTACAGAACTGATTCAAAAGAGGTATCAAGCAATTGCAAGAACAATGAGACAATATCAATGTTTTGAAGGGTGCACTAGCTCATGATAGATGCACAACTGTGACAGCTCTATTACATTAACACTAAACTCTTCTTCGGTTCTTCCAATTTGAAGATGAGAGATAAAACATGCTAAGCCTACAGAGAATAAATTCCTTACAAAGCCCAACTACTTAAGTGCATATAAATGAAACTTGAACACAGAATAAATTTGACATATACAGGGATGATGCTTCTGAATGAATGACAGTAAAATGGGGATAAGAAAGGGACCTGAATCCACTTTTTGACACACCCAAGTACAGGAATTCTATAATCATCACCAGCTAGTTCATGAACTTTGGACTGCAAATGAGAGTAAGAGTTAAAATAAGGATACTGGCAGAGATTCAAGATTGTCTATGCGAAAATAACAGACGCAGTATGTGTTACTTAGGTAAAGAAGTGAGTTTGGACCTTTAAAAGCCAGATTATTGCAGAAGAGTATGCATCCTCAGTCATTGATGTAAAACCAAGATATCTTAGATCACGAACAACTTTTCCAATGTTCTTAACCAAATTTCTACTTTCTGAAATCACAGGTTCTTGACCATCAATATCCATTTGAGATTGCCAAGCAGAGGTATTGCTCCTTTCAAAAAGATCATGATTGCCAAATGGATCATTCCCATCAGATCCAGCCATCATGATATTTAATTCTTCCAGTTTCTTCTTGAAATAAACATTCAATATCTCTACATATCAAGTATATTCCAGAATTACAGGTTCAGTAACCATAGTAAAGTTTCACAATGCACGTTAAGTATATTAACTTCTAATTGGATTAATTAGTATTTAGTAACATATAGAACACATCCAGTAAAACATTCTTGAACTAACTGTGCTTGTGGATATGCAACAAGCATGCTGTACTCTCTGGTAATTAAAAAATGATTACTTTAGCTAATTTTATCGCAGGGAGGGAAGAGAGTAGGATCCTTTGATCAATTCAAGGAAACCTGTAAAGTAACCTCAAACAAACCAAGAAAAGGACAGCCACGGCCCTAAAATATATGAAAGGTTGGTAAGCATGCTACACTAAAAGAAATAACTTTGATTACCCACTCAATATAAGATCCACTTTGCAGTTTCATCCATATTCTAACTTATTGGCCGAACAATGAGTGAATCTTCAGATGGCTTACCTACAATACCACTAGATGACAGGAGCAAAGAAGGAAAGAATAGAAAGGACATTGTTTGGAAAACCATTAATTTCAGATTCAAATGCGCCAAAAAATAAAGGTTAATTTGCATCAATGTGTCGCTCTATAAATTTTATTGCTATTAATCAAGTCCTCCCCTCTGTATGAAAAAAACACACAAAAATTTTGGAAGAATTAACACAGGTGACAACTCAATGTTCCAGTTTAGTCAACTATAACATTGTTTGCGTTTTACCATGCATCCTATCCTTCATGATTCTAAAGAGCGATCCAGAGAAACAATAACCACCACGGAAGGCCCATAAGTGTAATCTACTGTAACCAATAGAGCATTGACTCAGTGTCAAACGCAAGCATTTTCTGACAATAAAACTTTGGGGAAAAGGATGCTAACCAGGAAAGCTCAATGGTAGTGTTGTCAGAAGTACTGAAGATACCATTAACTGGTACCTAGGCATTAAGCTGGAACTACAATCCAGTGATTTTGATTTTCTGTTTGGTGTCCTATCCTCGTAAGATTGTAAAGAATGAACTAAAGCCAGAACACATTTTTCCTGGTAACTCTTTTCCAAGCATATGTCCTCCAATGCTCTACATAAGACATCCTCAGGCCAGTTTTCGTGAACCTGAAATTCATGAGTTAAGAAATCATGCTATTGTAAAATATCAACTAACAGGAGTTAGGTAACACAATCGTTACCAGTAGACATTTTAATGAATAATGACTAATTTCAAATTATGAAACAACAGTATTGACAAATCAGCAAAAGTATCACTTAAATATTTGAATTTTTTGACACATATCTTTTAAATATTTAAATTGTTGGAAGGATTTATGCTTTCATCTTCCAGTACTCTATCTAGTAGTGTATTTTCATTCTTCATACACTATATGCAATATATTGCATCCTGGATATGCGAAAAGACATAATTGGAATATGAACCAGTCAAGACATCATTTATGCAATTAAATTCCATACTATGAAGCAAATGAGTGAACAAACAAACAATTGACTGTTCTATAACTCACACAGAATTTAATTCTTTCTACTGCAGAGGAACTGCAATAAGGATGAAACTGCTGCCAGAACTTCTCAACTGCATTGCTTCTAAATATTCCCTGCGTCAATAAGGACAAGTTGAATAGGGAAATTGAGTAAAATTAAAAAATATTGCATACATCCCATAAATATTAATGCAATTAAATAACTCCAAAACTGAGCAGACTAACACCAACCAATATGGCAGCATTAAACTAGGATCCTCTTGTTATATATGTGTAATTGTGTATAAGAAATAATTCAACTAAAAAGTAAGGAATGACAAAGGTTAGTAAGAGAACAAGACATTACAATTGCAAACCCCACCTGAAGACCTGTGGTTGTCTGTCATTAATGATACTGAAATAACACTATAACAGTAAAAACAAGTGTTCTAGACACTCCAAATATATATATATATATATGACCCTAAACTGCAGGAGGCAGTTCTTTTCCAACTTTTAACTATGAGAAAGAACAGTGTAGTCTTGGCAAATTAACAGAAATCAGCTATAAGTCATACTATCCCATGTTTCCATAGTGTGGTATAGTTCAAACCTTGAATGTTATGGCCAAGCCCATTAGGGACATATTGTACTTCAGTACTTGGTAACTTGAATTGCTCAGATAATTGCACAATCAATCATCAACTCCAAAAGGCTAAAAAGCAGTTTGTGAAATTTCCCCTAGGCCCTATCAGATCAACCACAATGCAGCTTCATGCATGGCCATATAACTACACTAATGGTTCTAGCACTCTTAGGCATAATCCCCAAAAGGGAGAACTCCTGTTGTACCAAATGGATGGTTATAAACAAAAGGGAAACAGCATATGTTCTCAAAGTTAATCCATATTAACCGGGATTTCAATAAAATGGTAGGCAATTTACCTTGTGATTTCAATGTATTGATATGTTTCTTATCCATGCATGTTAGAGTGACAAATGTGTGCATATCAACAAAAAAAATGAACCTTCTATTCATTCATAAGTGTTAGTGAAATTTAATTAACGAGGATCGCATATATATATTACAAACAAAAGAAATGTCTTGCTCTCTGCATTACATGCGTAGCTTCAAAATAAGGAAGAGCACGCTTAGCATGCTACAAGAACCAGCCATCGTTCTTCTGCTTAGAACCAGAGGCAGTTTAATACTTCTCAAAGATCAATGCTAACTTTCGTAAACAGAACGCAGCTAAACTGAATTCTGCAGTCCAGCGATGGCTCCAATCGCCCATTTTTACTAGGACATTGTCACAAACACACGGGAGGGCCCTTGATACCCAGCCTATGGTTCCTCCGCTACGCCATCTGAAATTCAGGCAGGCATTCTCACAAACACCCAGCAGGCAGCGCGATCCGAGCCCCCCAAACCCGTGCGACACGTCAGCCCCAGGCCCCACAGCAATAGCAACACGCAGCAGGCGGGTGCGTCGCATGTCTACGAGCGAGAAGAAACAAGCGGGGCTGCGTCACCTCTAGGGAGCGGAGGAAGTGGTCCCGGAGTAGCGCGGCGAGGCCGCGGGCGCAGAGGTCCGCGACGACGGGCGCCAGGCGTGGGCCCGCCGAGAGGTCGCCGGCGCCGCCGAAGAGCTCGTCGGAGAGGGCGCAGAAGCGGGCCCACGAATCGAGGGCGCCGTCGGCGCCCTCGAGCTGCATCGCCCACCGGCCACGGCCCGAGGGCAATCGAGGGGGCGCGACGGGGGGAGACGAAGGCCAAAATTTTCCCAACAAAAAATACGCGGAAGGGAGGGAAAGGACCGTGCACCGGGAGTCTGGGATTATTTGAATATTTTTGAAGTAGGTGGTTACCAAATCACCGAAAATCCGAAATTCAAGAAAAGTTGAAAATCGAAATTTAAACTTTGGTACGAATTTCAACCATGTTTGAAGGGGACCGAGTTGGCTGAAATTTACGTAAGTTTGAATTCTAGGTGATAATACATAAATTTTCAACTATAATTTAATTAATTACACGCTAATTAGAAAAAGTGCTCTTTTGCTCCCTAGTTAATCGTAGTTTACTTTTTTGCCAGCTTAGGTGTATGATAATCGGACCAAACCAAGTATCATAAACACATATAGAACAAAAGAATATATGTTACAAACTTAGTGTGACATAAGAGCAAATCCCTACTAATCACCAGATCAACCCCTAATTACCATACAATCTCAGCTTCTCAAGTCTTAGAATCTGAAGCTAACCGCCACCGTACAATACAAGAGGATATATCGTCACAAACTGATTGATAGACCTCAGGCAGTAGCATATCGCCTCGGGCAGTACAATAGATCCTGTTTGCAAATCTTCTAACAGCTACAACTGTTTTTAGAATGTTCCTGCCTTCAAACAGTTCAGGTTTTCTTCAAGATTTCTAAGCAGTCGGAATTTTTCTCCCAGACTTCTAAATAGTCTAGATTTTTCTTCCTGTTGTAAAACTTAATAGCTACATAAAATAGAGATAAACTAATATCCAAGCTATGAAACTAGAAATAATTTAATATCCATAAATTGGAAACCACAAAATTCTCTAGATTTTCACATGTTTGTCATAACCTTAAGATCCCCTCAAAACTAATCATGTGTACCAAACTCCGGTAAAACAGAATCGTATACAAACTATCTCCACGAATGTTTCTGTGGAATTGAAAATACATTGGAAAAAAATTGCCATGGATTATAGCCAGTCCACCCTGATAGCTATAGGTACCCTCTGTGGATTGATCATGAACTGGCCATCCGAATGGATCTGAGACCACCAGGAAAAATTCTCCGAATGGCTCAAAGCATGGCCTAAAACACTCAGTTTAGAACCAAAGCTATCTCATGCCACTCTTCTGCTTGGTTTTCTTTGTGTTACTTTTGGAGCTAGTGGAAGCACTAGCCTCTTCCTCAGCCTTCTGTTCAGCCTCGAGCACAGCCAGCTGAAGAGGACGCATAAAAGTGAGCTAATATGTACAGGTCAGAATACCATTTTCCTTCAAATAAATACATAGCATGGCACTTACCTCGTCGAGTATGGGTTTGAGTTCCTTGTATCGAGTTTCAGCAAGATCAAAACCATCTTTGCGAAGCTCCTGGCATTACATGAGCATGAATAAATACAAAATACTGCCTGCAAGCAAGGGAATACAATACAAGTATGACCAATGAAGATGAAGGACCAGGAACTGACCTTTCCAGTGTGTTGAGTGTGCTCGTATGCAGCCATTTGCCAGTACATATCCGTTCTCTTGTAGAAATCTCTCAGTGATTCTCCTGGCTTTAAAAATATTTAAATGAAATAAGTCACCTATGGTTTGATTTGTTAACTGTAACAAATTGGCCAACAATTCCTCTAGAGTAAACAAAGTATATGTACTTAGTCAGCACAGCTCCAGATAAATCTATAACCTAAATATAAAATGAAACAATGTTGAATGCAACATTACCACTGGAGTCCTTTGAGAATCCGAAAGACCAAGCATAACCCGGATTTGCTCTATCCGGGCACGCTTCTCTTTTCTTCGCAAGTTCTTACGTTCACCCTTTATTAGAGATACAGCACTGGGCATATAAACATTCTTTTTGGCATCTTCATCAGACTTCAAAGACAGGTTTAGGAGTACAGATTAATAACCACACAGTATGATTGAAAGGAAATGAAAGATAAACACTAGCCAGTTATAAATCTCAGAAAGATGCCGTGAGAAACCCAGCCCTCGTATTAACAGAAACATAAATCCTTAATGCAAAATGAACCGTTATGCAGTATTTTCGCCAAACGCCTAAATTCAACTAGAAATAAACGGGCCAAACAGGATATTTGGTCGGTGGCAAATTTGTGGGACACATCAAGTCTATTATTTTCGCTGTTTTTTCAAATGACATTTGAAAATGTGTTTTTCTTGAGAGAGAGAGAATGTAAGGTGTGACTAAATCTAATAAAAAGTCCTCACTCACATGAACTTTGCAAGATTCTGGCTAGTAAAGCCTAATCTTGAATCTCATCAGGATTCTCAACACGCAGGCTTACCAGGTGGTTAACACTGGTCCTCACAAGCATATGTGCACAAACCTTAAATAATTTTGCATACCTCTTCATCATCTTCATCTGTCTGGTTACCATCATCCCCACTATCATTCTCATCCTCGTCATCTGTTTCATCATCATCATCATCCTCAGAAATTTCTAGCCATTCAGATTCAGACGCCTGCATAAGAAATGGTGAGTATGGACAAGCTCAGAAACAAATGGGAATAGTAAATAACACGTTAGTTAAACACAAAAGGGGCAAAAAGAAAGGGTCAATTTGCAACTGACCGGTATGATACACTTCCACTCATCTAGTTTGCTAAGGTTAAGTGAATACATATCATCAAGAGTAATTTCTCTATCTTTCAATTCCATCATTCCTCCATAT
>KE370773.1:1912067-1924489 GCA_000418225.1 Zizania latifolia
TTCGGTGAGTACAAAAGTACGGATCACCGGTTTAAACTTTTTCTTTTGCCATTTTTGAAGTTTTCTCTGAAACAATGTTGTGCTTGCAGAGCTTCATCGGCGGGTGAACGCTCAATTCGCCGACCTCGAGCTACGTTTGAGCAACACTCAGACTCAGCGAGACCACTATCGGGCTGGTACCGAGACACACATCAAAATGATTGATAGCGAACCGGCCAGCACCGTGTGATCGGCGGAGTAGTTCGTGGAGTGGCTCCAGGGGTCGGAGACACGTTTGCAGGAGCAAGCTCGGTACTTCGCTCGGTCGGCGGCTACGCACGCACTTGGGATTGTCCGAGCACTGTATCCGACAGCACGTATGGACTACATCCAAGCGGGGTGGCCGGCGACCCTCAAAGAATCTGACGTGGAGCGTATCTACTCGGAGGTGGAGGAGACGGCCAATGTCCTTGTCACGGACTTAGAGACTTATCCGTCTGAACCTGCTAAGTAGGAGAAACATTGTAGAAGAAAAACAATTATATATATACTTTTTGTGCAATGAAACCATGCTTTCCTCTTTATAAATGTGTTCTAAGCCCGACTATTTGTGATGAATTTCTGACTGTATGTTATAGCTTTGGCCTATAGAGCAGGGAAACTTGAGCCACGTGCACACTGTTTAGAATCATAGGCGTCACATGTAGTCAAAAAATAACACTTAAAAGTAGTCGGGTGAATCATAGAACAAAAGACCAAGCCCCCGAGCAGGTGAAAGAATAATTTAACCCGGCCAGAGCAGATCATGGACTCAAAGTTAAAGTGATAAAACTTCGGACGCTCGGGGGTCGGGCAAAGAAGAAAGAAAAGTAGAAAAACAGAAAAAATCGAACATCTTTATTAATCCAAAACAAGGACTTAGCTTATTGTATCAAGGATAAAAACGTCAAAGATGTTTAATATTCTAGGAGTTTGCAATCTGTTGATCGTCTTCACGTATTAGACGATATGAACCTGGTCGGGTGACCTCGGAGATAATGTACGGTCCCTCCCATGGTGTCGATAGCTTGTGGGCGCCGACTGCAGACTGTACTCGACGAATAACTAAATCTCCGACTTGAAAAGACCGACCACGCACATTACGGTCATGGTACCTTCGCAAACCTTGCTAGTACCGATCGGATTGTATTGCCACAGCTAAGCGAGCTTCTTCAAGACTGTCGATATCTTCTTCTCTAGTCTGTTCGGCTATGCTCTCTTCATAGTACTGAATCTTGGGGGACTCGTGCAGCATGTTCACCGATATAATAGCCTCTGATCCGTATACAAGGAAAAAGGGAGTCCGACCAGTGGCTCCGCTGGGCTGAGTGCGAAGACCCCAAAGAACAGCTGGCAATTCTTTCATCCACCGTCTGCCATATTTATTGAGGGGATCAAAAATTCTGACTTTTAATCCTTAGAGTATCATGCCATTGGCTCGCTCAACTTGACCATTTACTCTTGGATGTGCAACCGAAGCGTACTTGACTTCAATACACCAGTCTTCACAGAATTCCCAAAAGTCATTGCCGGTAAATTGGGCTCCAAGATCTGTAATAATCCGATGAGGAACGCCATAACGGTAGACTATGCATTCGATGAACTCTGCGGCTTTCTTGGCTGTGCTTGTCCTCAAAGGCATGACTTCTATTCACTTGATAAATTTGTCAATGGCAACAAAAGATGATCATAACCCTGGGGGCCTTTAGAAAAGGTCCAACTATATCAAGCCCCCAGCATGCAAAATGCCATGAAGATGGGATGGTTTGGAGAGCTTGAGCAGGGAGATGATGTTGTTTGGCGAAAAATTGACAGTCCTGGCAGCTACGGACTAGAAGCCCGGCATCTTTATTAGCAGTCGGCCAATAAAATCCTGACCTGAAGGCTTTACCGACCAGTGTTCGGGCGCCAGCATGATTTCCACAAATACCCGAGTGTATCTCTTTGAGGATTCTTGACCCTTTTGATTTGCTGAAACACTTCATGAGTACTCGGTTTGAAGCAGCCCTTTTATATAACTCTGATCCCACAATAACATACTATTTGCTCCTCTAGAAAGGTAAATTGCTGCATCCTTGTCTTCAGGAGCTTTAGCAGTAAGAATGAAATCAATAATTGGTTGTCGTCAGTTTTCTTCATTGTCGGTGATAACCAATATGGATGGAGCTTGTTCAGCTTCAGAAGATTAAATTTCATCATCTTGAATTGATGGCTTCGGGAGCTCTTGAAGAAAAACATCGCTCGGCATAGGGACTCTTGATGAGCCAAGCTTAGCCAAGAAGTCAGCAGCCGAATTATCGTCCCTAGGGACGTGATGAAACTCGAGCCCACTGAACTTTCCTTCTAGCTTGCGGATCTCTTTGCAGTAAGCATCCATCTTCTCGTTGGTGCAGGACCAATCCTTGTTAACTTGGCTGATAACCAACTTAGAATCTCCATATACCATTAATCTTTGAACCCCAAGGAAAATGGCGATTCGTAAGCCATTAAGGAGTGCTTCGTACTCGGCTGCATTGTTAGACGCCATAAATAATAGCTGAAGAGCGTACTTTAGTCTTTCACCTTGAGGAGATATAAGAAGAATTCCCGCTCCTGCCCCATCAATGCTGAGCGAGCCGTCAAAATACATAGTCCAGTGCTCTTAAAACTTGGCAGTCGAGGAGAGTTGAATCTTGGTCCACTCAGTAACAAAGTCGGCGAGAGCTTGGGACTTGATGGCCGTATGGGGCTTGAAATCGAGGGTATATTCACCCAATTCGATGACCCACTTCACGATCCGACCAGTCACGTTCCTATTTTGGAGAATGTCGACGAGTGGAAATTCAGTGATTACCTCTACCAGATGAGCCTAAAAATAATGCTTGAGCTTCCTGGCGGTGATGAGGACGGCGTATAGGAGCTTCTGAATCTGAGGGTACCGAACTTTGGATGGCCTGAGTATCTCAGATATGAAATATACCGATCTTTGAACTAGATAGGCATGACCCTCCTCCGGGCGCTCGACGACCATGGCGGTGCTAATCGCATGGGTCGTGGCGACGATGTAGAGGAGCAGCGTTTCACCGAACGTCGGCGCAACCAGGATCGGTGAAGAAGAAATAAACTTCTTGAGGTTAGCGAAAGCCTGGTCGGCCTCTGGCGTCCATATGAAATCACCTTGTTTTTTCAGCAACTTGAAGAAAGGCATCCCGCGCTCGCCCAATCGGGTGATAAATTGCTCGAGTGATGTTATGCAGCCTGTGAGACGCTAAATGTGCTTAACATTGTTGGGCTTGGCCATGTTCAATATTGCAGAAATCTTCTCTAGATTTGCTTCAATTCCCCGACTGCTGACTACGAAATCGAGCAGTTTTCCAGTCGGCATCCCAAATACACACTTGTCCAGGTTGAGCCGCCATCAAAATTTGTGGAGGTTGCTTACAGTCTCTTGCAGGTCAGGAATTAAATCTTCTGGCCTTCTGGATTTGATTATGACATCATTCACATAGGCTTCAACGTTACGGCCAATCTGATTAGCCAGGCAGCGTTAAATAGCACGCTGGTATGTAGCCCCCACATTCTTTAGCCCAAAAGATATTGATGTGTAGCAATATGCACCGAATAGGGTGATGAATGATGTCTTCTCTTGATCTTCTTCCTTCAGGCTGATCTGATGATATTCCGAGTAGCAATCCAGGAAGCAGAGAAGTGAGCTGCCGGCTGTGGAATCGATAACTTGGTCGATGCGCGGTAGTGGAAAAGGATCTTTAGGGCATATTTTATTGAGATCAGTATAGTCAATGCACATTCTCTATTTCCCATTCTTCTTTTTTACAAGGATGGGGTTAGCTACCCAGTCGGGATGATACATCTCTTTTATGAACTCTGCCGCTAGTAGGTGGGTAACTTCTTCTTTGATGGACTCTTTATGCTCCTGGGCGAAACGGGGCATCTTCTGTTTGACCGGCTTGGCGGTCGGGTATACATGGAGTTCATGTTCGATCAGCTCCCGAGGTATGCCCGGCATATCGGAGGGTTACCAAGTGAATACGTTGATGTTGGCGCGGAGGAAACTGACGAGCGTGCTTTTCTATTTAGGATCCAGCGCTGTCCCGATCAGCGTCGTCTTGGAGTGGTCGGCGTCCAAGAGCTGAATACTTTTGTACTCAGCCGGCGAGGGCGCTAGGCCTAATGGCGATGGCGCACTGGTCGGGATCTCTACGCTAGTGGTCGGCGTCATCTTGACCGCCTGAACGGTCTCTTCCATTCGGACAGAGATGTCCGTGGCTTCGCCCAGTGCGAGGCTGTCTTGCTCGCACACATGTTAAGTGGTAACATCCCCCTTTATTGAAAATGCCCTACCCGGTCCTGAAATCTTGAGGACCAAGTAGGCGTATTGGGGTACCGCCATGAATTTGGCAAGGGATGGCCGTCCGAGCACAGCGTGGTAAGCAGTTTTAAAGTTGGCGACGTAAAACTTGATGTGCTCAATTCTGTAGTTGTCTCGTGTGCCGAACGTCACCGGCAGAGTGAGCGTGCCGAGTAGAATGGAAGCCTTCCCTGGGACAATCCTATAGAAAGGTGTGTCCGTCTTTTGAAGTGCGGACTCGTCGATGCCGATCGCAGCCAGGGTCCCTTTGAATAGGACATCGATGCCACTACCACCGTCAATCAAGACCCTCTTGAGGCGCACCTTGAGGATGATCGGATCGACGACCAGTGGAAATCGTCCCGGCTTGGGGACGTCCGTCCACTGATCATCTCTGCTGAAGGTGATCGGGATTTCCGACCACCGTAGGCGTTCGGTCGACGTGGTGCTGATGACATTGACGCGGCAGGTTAGTAGCTTCTGCTGGCGCTTAGATTCGGTGGCGATTGCTCCACCGAAGATTATGGAGACCGTCTGAGCGGGCTCCTGGAAATTATTTTCCGCCGGGGATGCCTCGGCGTCTTTATCGTCTTCTTTGGACTTTTTCTTTTTATCGTCCCGGCGACACTTGTCTTGCCGGGGGTTTTCTTCCGCCTCTTTCACCATCTGGTTCTGCAATTGGTAACACCGGTGGGTGGTGTGGTTGCTGTTAGGGTGAATAATGCAGGGTTTATCCAATACCTCCTGCAATGCCGAATTCTTCTGGCCCTGAGGTCGGGAATTTTTGTCAGCAACCATAACCTCCTTGCCCTTTCGCTTCCTGCTCTTGTTCCGGAAGGAGGATTCGGGCTTGTCGCGGTCCTCACGTGTGGACGAATGGCGACGATCCTTCTTCTTCTTGTCTTTACCGGATTCTTGAGCGTTCGGGTACATCTGCTCCCATTCAGCATCTTCGGCGTTGGCGAATTACTCGGTGACAGTAATCATCTCGCCTGGATCGGTCGGTTCGTTCATCACCAGATGGCGAAACAACTCCGAAGGCTTGCGCAAGCCATCTTGAAAGATGGACATGACGTCGGCATCGGAGATGCTAGCGACGGTGTTCCGACGCTCGGAGAAGTGACGGATGTAGTCCCGGAGGGACTCACCGTCCTTTTGACATATCTGGCGCAGGTCGTACCGTGAGACCGGCCTTTGCTAGGTTCCTTGATAGTTGGCAATGAAGACATCGTACAACTCGCTCCAGGAGTTAATAGAGTTCTCCAGGATTCCGGCCAGCCAACAGATGGCAGCCGCAGACAGTATGACGGGGAGGTAATTGACCATAACATCTTGGTTCTCTCCGACTGCACGGATGACCGTGTAGTACAGCCGCAACCATTGGGAGAGGTCGGTCTTGCCATCGTATGGCATGACTCCCGTTGGACGGAAATTTCAAGGCCACACTATCCAACGAAGGCGTTCGGAGAAGGCTGGAAGCCGTCGTGGTGCGAGATGTTGGTGTCAGTCCGATCTACCCCTGGCGTGCCGTGGCTTCGGTCGTATTGCTCGTGACGACGGAGCTCGCTGCGCTCGTGTTCACTGCGGCGGCGAGAAATGATGTTGCGCGCATCACGCACTTTATTGATGGTGGTTCGGGCGTCACCCGAATAAGAGCTCCCACGTCGCTCGCTTAGATGCGAGCGTGCCGGCCACCGAGACGGTCGGGAATGTGAGCGATGGTCCGGAGACCGTGACCTTAGAGGTGGAGCCACGTCAACAATTTGAGCGACGGCCGCCTAGGTCATAGCCCGAGCCCTCTGGAGCTCGGGTGAATCGAGAAGGGCGGCTAGCATCCTCTCAATGGCGACCAGGTTCGTAGTCAGCGTGCGGTACACAGCATGGCCTTCGAAGTCCATCATGTACCGATCCTGCGCGCCGTGTCGCGATGTTCCGGGCGCTGCACGGGCCCTCGCGCAGCGGTCTTATCGGGCGACATTCCTCCTTTGGCGATCACGCCGGTGAGTACTGGACTCAGTGGCATCGGAGGGCTCGTCGTCGGAGACATCACCCGTCACCATCATGATGATGTTAGGAGATGGTGCCATCTTGACCAGTATGGTCGGCTGGTGAGGTCGCTTTGAAGCAACCCTGGTGAATTGGCGCCGTTAGACTGTGCGCCCACCGACATTGACAAAGATGACAAAATCGGCGGGCGAGTCGGCGGCAACTTGTGGGCGAGCCCTGGGCGGAGCTGGATGCTCGGACGCCCAGGGAGCTAATGAGGGTGCCCTGAGCGGAGCAGGTCGCTCAGGTGCTCGGGGGGTAGACGGGCGCACAGCTGGAGTGCGCAAAACCTTCGCCCTCGTTTGGGTGATAGTGGTCGGAACCAGTTGACGCGTACAATCACCAACGAAAATTAAGCTCCCGAAAGTGATCACGGCGCCGACGGGAACCTAGGTGTTGACCTTGCAAATAACAGCCATCAAATCAATCAAAAACACAGACTGCTCCCCTACCTGGCGCGCCAACTGTCGTTGTGTTCGAAACGACAGTATACCATGGGGGTACCCACAGTATAGATTTGACTAGGCGATGGGGAGTGCTATGAACGAATCTTGATGGTTATCTCTAACTAAGAGAAAGGGGGGATTTTCAGACAGGTTCGGGCCTCCCGGAGGATAATAATCCTAATTATGTGTGTGTATTGAAATGAGCTTTTGGGCGTGAATCGCCTTAAGCATATCAAATCGTCTGTAATACGACTTGACCAACGTGCCTTTTACAGGATCCCTCCAATCCCTTTATATAAGAGGGATCGAGGGTTATAAATTCTAGTTAATATACCCTATTAATGACTAATTATGAGGATAAACGGTCAGTTCGTGGGCAATAACTCTAAGAGATAACAGTAGCAATAACTGTACAACGTGGAGCTTAATGACGGTCTAGCTCTTGATGGCGACCATCCGAGTGTCTGTGGTCGGGAAGGCCTCCCGAGTGCTAGACTCGGGGAGCCTGCAGGTTCCCGACCACTGGTTGTCTGCAGAATATTGACCGTTGAATGATCGTCTTTAATGTTGAGTCTGTTGACCCCTCCTTTACTCGATCATCATAAAACTACTCGAGAGGTAACCCGTGATCATATTCCTGACACCAAGTTTCTCTCCTCAGCCGCCTTGTGAGGCTTTCGAGGTTGCTTGTGACCATGAACAGAAGCATGCGACCCATTCCCCATTAGGACGGAAGAATCCTAGACGGTCTGATAAGAAGAAAACATAGATATATCAGTACACACATGAACATTGGCACCCGTATCAAACCACCAACTGGTAGTTTGAAAGACTGAAAGAATAGTAGGTAGATTACCGTACCCATCCTCAGTATTGCCCATGGTCACTATGTTGACATTCTTTACCCTTTGCCCTTTGCGGTCTGTACGATCTGGATAATCCTTGGAGAAATGTCCCAGTTCACCGCAAGTGAAGCAATTCAACTCGGATTTATTTTTTTCTTCTTCTTGAAGGTAGTGGTCTTCATAACCTTGGTAGGCTTATTTTTCCCTTTGCTCTTGCTGTGTGGGGATTTCTGCACCATGTTGACGCTAGTCTAGCCCTCGCCTCCTTTCTCAGAAGCGTCATTTGCCCGAGCTTTCTCTTCAATATCAAGAGACGCTATCAGGTTTTTAACTAATATCTCATGTCTTTAATGTTTCAGAGTAGTGGCGAAGTTCCTCCAAGGTAACTTTGCAATAATACATCCAGCCATAAATTTGTCAGGTAGAGGACACTTAACGGGGTCAAGTTCTTTTACAGTGCACATGACCTCATGAGCTTGTTCCACCATAGAACGGTTATTCACCATCCTGTAGTCATGGAAACTCTCCATAAGGTAAAGTTCACTGTCTGCATCTGATGCGCCATATTTTACAATCAGAGCATCCCACAACTCTTTCGTATCTGTCACAGTGATGTAAACATTACACAGATGGTCAGAGAGCACGTCTAGAATGCATCCCACGAAGAGATTATTAGTCTCTACGAATTTCTTCTGCTCATCAGAAGAGAGTTCGCCTTCAGGTTGGCCAAGTCTCGCTTCCCATACATTCATAGCAGTAAGCCAGAGATGGACTTTTACTTGCCATCTCTTAAAATACACACCAGAAAATTTTTCCGGCCTTAGTGCATCCGTAAAACCAGTCATTGAATAAATTATAGATTGCCTAAAACAAGGTTTTTTAGATTGTTAGAAAATTAGATAATTATAATATTAATTTTTGAAATAGATAAATCATGGTAACCGCAAGAACTAGCATGAACACATCTAACATACTAGTAAACAGGAACAACATAATCATGATCTCAGAAAACATGATTAAAAATAGTACTAGATCGCAGCACACTCACTGTACGCTTGTAGATGAGGATGTCACAACCGGTGCAGATCGGTCCCTGTTGGCGTCAGACCGCAGATGACGGCGATCGATGGTTGACGTAGACGAAAGATGCGCCGTGATGACGGATGTGAGCAGTCGCGCGGAGCGCTTCCCAAAAACTTTATTCGCTCTCTCCCGATGCAGGATCGCAAGGACGACAAGTTCCGGAGACCTGCTCTCTCGTTCGGCGGTGCATGCCGGTGCGCGGGATAGAGAAGGCTACAACGGCGGCTCAGCAGGGAGGAGAGATAGGCAAAACCCTAGCACGGTTTTGGTTCTAATCTAATCTGCTACGTGGTAGAGGTCGGATATACAGATATTTATGTGGGAGCCGGCACGATCTCGCGTCGCGATCGTGATTGCGATCTAAATCGGGTCGGTTTCCATATACTAAATATGTGCCAAGTTACCAAAAAATCAGAATGGCAAAAGGAGACCGTGTCTCCGTAAGTGGGGGAGCCGGATTTCGGCGGACCATTCATGCAGACGTCGCGTGCCCACGAAGCCCGAGTCAGGCGAGGCGAGCGAGCGCGCGCGTGTGGAGCTCACTTTCTCTCCCCCATACACATAGCTTAGTGAGATGGAGACAACCCCACTATATAAGTTGATCATCCTCTACCTACACTAGCAACATGGGACTAAATGTTTACACCATCTCTTTGCATGACATGGGCCTTTAAGATTTATTAGAAATTTCTGAAATATTAAAGTGGGTCTAGCCCAAAATTCCAGCACTTGTAATGTATTTTCTAAATTATTATACGTCGGCTTATTATAATTCTCACGTATAAATTGAATTACAATAATCTCATAATCTCTAAGATGAAACAAACCCGTAGGACCATGTGAGACGAGTTCGACTGATCTTGCCCTTCTTTAATGCAAAAAGGGTTTCCGTTTTGCTAGCAGCAGAGCGACAAAGCGATCAGATTGACAGGCAAATGCACGGGTGCGTAGATGATTCGTCCCAAGCAGAAGTTTTGACAGGGATAAGCTGTTGTTTAGTAGAGCATCATTCTCACGAACCTGACCCTGCAGTTGCTGAAACATCCTTTGATGATGGATGCGATGCTTTCTCAGCTCGAGCATGATGCCTACCGATGTCCAGCGTGAAGATGTGCACGCGTCGTGTCCTGACCTCCTTAGTCCTTTCTGAAGAAAGGGCAGGCTCCTTCCATGGAGAGGCTGGAGGTGCCCTTGGGTGGCTTTTCTCATGACCTCCGCGGCCCTCCTGTGCAGGTTACCTTGCTCATCGGAAGCTCAGGCCTGAGAGTTCAGGTAGGCGATGTTTGATGGTATTTTATAGACCGACCGACCGACCTATAGTGAAGTCAGCCAGGTTGACCAAACCGATCGTCGGTTAGCTAAACATTAGTAATCAGATCAATTATTACAGTTATCGGTCTAGTTATTATTAACCATCGGACGGACAACTATTATGCTAAAAATAACAGTTTCCTTAAAACCGAGTAAGCCAAACAAGAGCTCTGTCGAATAGACTGGAACTGTTTTTATTCTCATAGCTCGTAAAGAGAAAATATTGGCCAAAACTTTTAAAAGGGTTACAACTGTAAGAGCGTCTCCAATAAATAGATAATATAATTTTATATCTATATTTTTAGAGATTTTAGATATAAAATGTCTCTCCAATGATTCTTTGTCTAGTTCTTAATTTTTATAACTCAAAACTCCCTCCACTCCTACTTTTATGAGCGCCTCTCGTTGCTTATCCATCTTTATCCTATCTATCGGTGATAAAAAAGAGAAAAGAAAAGAGGTATGATAAGTAGGATCAATCTATTGATAATACACGAGTAAAATATAAAGAATATGATATTAAGAGTCGATTGAAAAGGAAATAGATTTAGGATGTGTTTGTTGAAGAGCAGAGTGGTATGAGATAGTTCCATCCTATTTTTAACGATGAGATTTATTCTATTTTTTAGGATGAGATATCTCCATCATACTCTACGATGTCCATCGTCATTCTCATGTCTCACGTACAACGATTGTGTTTCACGAATTTTTTAGATGAGTTCATTCAATATCTATGAAAATATCTTCATATTAAAACCACTCTATTCTACTTCATCTAGCAACAAACACTTTAAAAATAAGATATAACCATCTCATCTACTCTACTATATAATTGACGAGTTGTAAGATGAACACATTGTCCCTCTGATAAATCTTAGTTTTTTTTACTTTTATTAGATCTCAGCCCTTGTTTTGCTGGAGGTAATTCGGCCCGCTCAAACCTAATCAGCTGGAATTTCCTTCCGCCGCCTCTAGGTCTTGCCTCTGCTCGCCTGATCTCTCAATCTCAGCCTTCTCTTGTTGCCTCCGCCCGCAGCCGCCACCTCGATGCCGCCGGTCGCGCCCTCTTGATCGCATCCGCCCGATGTCGTCCGCTCCCCTCCGTCCGCCGCCGCCCGTCTGCTTCCCTCCGGTCGAAGCCGCCCTCCTGCCTGCCGCCGGTCGCTTTCGCCTGACGCCGTCCGCTCCCCTCCGCCACCCGCCGCCTGTCTGCTTCCCTACGGCCAAAGCAACCCTCCCGCCCGCCCGCTCCCCTGCTGGCAACTCCGGCGTCGAGATTCCAGGTGAGCTCATTTCCTTCCTGATGCTCATTTCCCCCCAAGATTAAATCTTTGCTTTCTGTGAAATTATGGGATTGACTCTTGTTGTGCTCTCCGTGTGGAATTTCTTCTTGATGAATTTAGGTATTCTTCTTAGTTTTACCTTTTTAGATTGTTAAGGTGCTTTAGCGGTACTTACACACTTCAATGTATTATGATATAATTGCAGGTATTGCAATATTGCTGTGCATAGAAAGTATAAGGAACTAATGTCCGTAGATCAGAACATATAAAGATTGCAGGTGAATATCAAATACTAAGGAGAACCGAAATGCATTTTCAGAGATCAATTTTTAAAAAATTCCAGAAATAGTTTTAGTTGAAGGCAGCTTACTGAAGGAATCCCAAGAAGCTTTTGATTTGCAAGCGCAGCAGCCTGTGTCATTAGAATTTGTTTAGAACAAATTATCATTACAAGAAAAGATGACTAATAAGTAGAATACAGATGATCAAGTCATACAGATGTGCATGATTTTCACTTTGATGAAAAGTATTTCCTGTACAATACCTATTGCCAAATAGATGATTAAGTTAACAGCAGCACCAGAACCTGGCATTTTTTGTGACCAGAAAATTAAAGACTTTCCTGTTATCCTGTTACACTTTTGTTGGCATCATGCTGTACAGATAAATCTCCTTCATGTTTACTCCAAATACTTTGTTTGATATCTGGATAATGCCTTCCAATTTCAGGTCTGCTGCAACTGGTCTGCCTTCCAATTTTAAAAGCTGATCTTGGTTGTGGTATGTGTTTTATGTGCTACTGTAGATGATGCAGAAGGTTAGTGTGCAATTTGAAGGGTAGAGGTGTTTGCTTATGGTGCGTGGTCCTTTTGATATCACAATGGCATTATGAAGTTTGTGTTCTTACCAACAGCAGTGACACCCCTGATTGGATTTGTTCTTTCTGACATATATGCAAGTTAAGGGAGTTGATGGAAGCTTTGCTTGGACTGGAGTTCATACAATGGCAAAATAATGAACATTTGTTTGGATTTCTTGGTGT
>KE370773.1:1936508-1947974 GCA_000418225.1 Zizania latifolia
TTGCAAGTTCGAAACTTAAATTTCAGAAGTTATATTTTTCGCTGTATTTTTATTTTGCGCCCATTCACCCCCCCTCTGGTCGCTAGTTTCGGTCCTACAATCTTTCATATCAAAACTCTTTGATAGAAAAGACTTGACTTAATTGATCACATTAATGTTTGTGCCAAAAATCAGTATGTCATCAACATACAAATATAATATAACTTATTTGCCCCCCACCATGTCGATAGTACACACATCTACCAGCCTCATTTATGACAAAGCCCGTAGAAGTTAAAGTTCTGTCGAAGTTATCATGTCATTGCTTAGGTGCTTGTTTCAGGCTATACAAAGACTTTAATAATTTACACACCTTATCCTCTTGACCCTTCACTATAAACCCATCAGGCTGATCCACATAGATCTCCTCATCCAACTCTCTATTTAGAAAAACTATCTTTATGTTCATCTGATGAATGATAAGACCTATAAGGTAGCCAGGGAAAGTAATGCTTTGATAGTGGTCAGTTTAATGACAGGTGAATAAGTATCAAAAAAGTCTTCGCCTTCTTTCTGTGTGTAACCTTTGGCCACAAGCCGAGCCTTGTACTTTTCAATAGTACCATCAGACCTAAGCTTCTTCTTGAACACATATTTATAACCCACGGGTTTGTAACCGTACGGTCGTTCAGTAAGCTCCCATAAACCATTGGATAGAATCGAGTCCATCTCATTATGGACAGCTTCTTTTCAATCATCTGTATCCAGAGATGCATATGCCTCAGCAATAGTAGTAGGAGTGTCATCCACAAGGTACACAGTGAAATCGTCATCAAAGGATTTTACAACCCTTTGTCTCTTACTCCTTCTAGGAGCTTCACTGTCATACTCCTCACGGATTTTCTCAAACTGATTATGTTGTTCAGAAGACTCAAAATTAACATGTGTATCAGGTTCAGGAATTATCTCAGCAGAAAATTTAGCAGTGTTATGCATATCTTTCATAGGAAATATATTCTCAAAAAATATTGCATCATGAGATTCTAAAATAGTATCAACATGTATATCAGGTACCTCAGATTTTACTACTAAAAATCTATACTCCATGCTCCTTTGAGCATAGCCTAGAAAGACATAATCCACTATCTTAGGTCCTAACTTGTGTTTCTTCATGACTGGGACATTGACTTTCGTCAAACACCTCCAAGTGCGCAAGTAAGAAAGTGATAGTTTTCTTCCAATCCATATCTCATATGGAGTTTGTTCTTTATTCTCGTTTGGAATTCTATTCAGGACGTGGCATGCAGTCAATAGAGCCTCCCCTACCATGCCTTTGATAAACCGGTAGTAGCTAACATGGTGTTAACCAAGTCAGTTAGCATGCGGTTTTTCCTCTCGACAACCCCGTTTGATTCGGGCGAATAGGGAGGCGTCCTCTCATGAATAATACCGTGTTCCTTGTAGAATTCATCAAATATTTTGGGAAAATGTTCACCACCATGATCTGATCTTAGACGTTTAATCTTTCTCTCTAGTTGATTTTTAACTTCGGCTTTATATATTTTAAAGTAGTCTAATGCCTCATCCTTAGTTCGCAACAGATAAACATAAAAAATCTAAATACATCATCAATCAAGGTCATGAAGTATCTCTTTTCACCCTTTATCAACACACCATTCATCTCGTAAAGATCAGAATGTATGAGTTCTAGAGGTGCCAAGTTTCTCTCCTCAGCCACCTTGTGAGGCTTCTGAGGTTGCTTGTGATCATGAACAGAAGCATGTGACCCATTCCCCATTAGGACAAAAGAATCATGAATGACCTAATAAGAAAAAAACATAGATATGTCAGTACACACATGAATATTGGCACCCGTATTAAACCACCAGCTGGTAGTTTGAAAGACTAAAAGAACAGTAGGTAGATTACCATATCCATCCTCAGTATTGTCCATGGTCACCATATTGACATTCTTTGCCCTTTGCCCTTTGCGGTCTGCACGATCTGGACAATCCTTGAAAAAATGTCCCAGTTCACCGCAAGTAAAGCAATTTAACTCGGCTTTATATTTCTTCTTCTTCTTGAAGGTAGTGGTCTTCATAACTTTGGTAGGCTTATTTTTTCCTTTGCTCTTGCTGTGTGGGGACTTCTGCACCATGTTAGCGCTAGCCGGTGCATGCTGTTGCGTGGGATGGAGAAGGCTACAGCGGCAGCCTAGCAGGGAGGAGAGATAGGCAAAAACCCTAGCACGGTTTTGGTTCTGATCTAATCTGCTATGCGGTAGAGGCCAGATATACAGGTATTTATATGGGAGCCGACACGATCTCGCGTCGCGATCGTGATCTAAATTGAGTCGATTTCTATATACCGAATATGGGGCAAGTTACCAAAAATTAGAACGACAAAAGAATGTCGTGTCCTCGCAAGGCGAGGAGCCTGATTTCGGCGGACCATTCACGTAGACGTCGCGCGCCAGCGAAGCCCGGCCAGGCGAGGCGAGCGAGCGCGTGCATGTGGAGCTCCCTTTCTCTCCCCCATACATATAGCTTAGTAGGATGGAGACAACCACACTATATAAGTTGATCATTCTCCACCTAAACTAGCATTATGAGACTAAAGATTTCTACCATTTCTTTGCATGGCATAGACCTTTGAGATTTATTAAAAATTTCTGAGATATTGAAGTGGGCCTAGCCCAAAATTCTAGCACTTGTAATGTATTTTCTAAATTATTATATGTCAACTTATTATAATTCTCACGTATAAATTGAATTACAATAATCTCATAATCTCTAAGGTGAAACAAACCCGTAAGACCATGTGAGACTAGTTCGACTGATCTTGCCCTTTAATGCAAAAAGGGTTTCTGTTTTGCTAGCAGCAGAGAGACAAAGCGATCAGATTGACAGGCAAATGCACGGGTGCGTAGATGATTCGTCCCAAGCAGAAGTTTTGACAGGGATAAGCTGTTGTTTGGTAGAGCATCGTTCTCACGAACCTGACCCTGCAGTCGCTGAAACATCCTTTGATGATGGATGCGATGCTTTCTCAGCTCGAGCATGATGCCTACCGATGTCCAGCGTGAAGATGTGCACGCGTCGTGTCCTGACCTCCTTAGTCCTTTCTGAAGAAAGGGCAGGCTCCTTCCATGGAGAGGCTGGAGGTGCCCTTGGGTGGCTTTTCTCATGACCTCCGCGGCCCTCCTGTGCAGGTTACCTTGCTCATCGGAAGCTCAGGCCTGAGAGTTCAGGTAGGCGATGTTTGATGGTATTTTATAGACCGACCGACCGACCTATAGTGAAGTCAGCCAGGTTGACCAAACCGATCGTCGGTTAGCTAAACATTAGTAATCAGATCAATTATTACAGTTATCGGTCTAGTTATTATTAACCATCGGATGGACAACTGTTATACTAAAAATAACAGTTTCCTTAAAACCGAGTGAGCCGAACAAGAGCTCTGTCGAATAGGCTGGAACTGTTTTTATTCTCATAGCTCGTAAAGAGAAAATATTGGCCAAAACTTTTAAAAGGGTTACAACTGTAAGAGCGTCTCCAATAAATAGATAATATAATTTTATATCTATATTTTTAGAGATTTTAGATATAAAATGTCTCTCCAATGATTCTTTGTCTAGTTCTTAATTTTTATAACTCAAAACTCCCTCCACTCCTACTTTTATGAGCGCCTCTCGTTGCTTATCCATCTTTATCCTATCTATCGGTGATAAAAAAGAGAAAAGAAAAGAGGTATGATAAGTAGGATCAATCTATTGATAATACACGAGTAAAATATAAAGAATATGATATTAAGAGTCGATTGAAAAGGAAATAGATTTAGGATGTGTTTGTTGAAGAGCAGAGTGGTATGAGATAGTTCCATCCTATTTTTAACGATGAGATTTATTCTATTTTTTAGGATGAGATATCTCCATCATACTCTACGATGTCCATCGTCATTCTCATGTCTCACGTACAACGATTGTGTTTCACGAATTTTTTAGATGAGTTCATTCAATATCTATGAAAATATCTTCATATTAAAACCACTCTATTCTACTTCATCTAGCAACAAACACTTTAAAAATAAGATATAACCATCTCATCTACTCTACTATATAATTGACGAGTTGTAAGATGAACACATCGTTCCTCTGATAAATCTCAGTTTTTTTTACTTTTATTAGATCTCAGCCCTTGTTTTGCTGGAGGTAATTCGGCCCGCTCAAACCTAATCAGCTGGAATTTCCTTCCGCCGCCTCTAGGTCTTGCCTCTGCTCGCCTGATCTCTCAATCTCAGCCTTCTCTTGTCGCCTCCGCCCGCAGCCGCCACCTCGATGCCGCCGGTCGCGCCCTCTTGATCGCATCCGCCCGATGTCGTCCGCTCCCCTCCGTCCGCCGCCGCCCGTCTGCTTCCCTCCGGTCGAAGCCGCCCTCCTGCCTGCCGCCGGTCGCTTTCGCCTGACGCCGTCCGCTCCCCTCCGCCACCCGCCGCCTGTCTGCTTCCCTACGGCCAAAGCAACCCTCCCGCCCGCCCGCTCCCCTGCTGGCAACTCCGGCGTCGAGATTCCAGGTGAGCTCATTTCCTTCCTGATGCTCATTTCCCCCCAAGATTAAATCTTTGCTTTCTGTGAAATTATGGGATTGACTCTTGTTGTGCTCTCCGTGTGGAATTTCTTCTTGATGAATTTAGGTATTCTTCTTAGTTTTACCTTTTTAGATTGTTAAGGTGCTTTAGCGGTACTTACACACTTCAATGTATTATGATATAATTGCAGGTATTGCAATATTGCTGTGCATAGAAAGTATAAGGAACTAATGTCCGTAGATCAGAACATATAAAGATTGCAGGTGAATATCAAATACTAAGGAGAACCGAAATGCATTTTCAGAGATCAATTTTTAAAAAATTCCAGAAATAGTTTTAGTTGAAGGCAGCTTACTGAAGGAATCCCAAGAAGCTTTTGATTTGCAAGCGCAGCAGCCTGTGTCATTAGAATTTGTTTAGAACAAATTATCATTACAAGAAAAGATGACTAATAAGTAGAATACAGATGATCAAGTCATACAGATGAGCATGATTTTCACTTTTATGAAAAGTATTTCCTGTACAATACCTATTGCCAAATAGATGATTAAGTTAACAGCAGCACCAGAACCTGGCATTTTTTGTGACCAAAAAATTAAAGACTTTCCTGTTATCCTGTTACACTTTTGTTGGCATCATGCCGTACAGATAAATCTCCTTCATGTTTACTCCAAATACTTTGTTTGATATCTGGATAATGCCTTCCAATTTCAGGTCTGCTGCAACTGGTCTGCCTTCCAATTTTAAAAGCTGATCTTGGTTGTGGTATGTGTTTTATGTGCTACTGTAGATGATGCAGAAGGTTAGTGTGCAATTTGAAGGGTAGAGGTGTTTGCTTATGGTGCGTGGTCCTTTTGATATCACAATGGCATTATGAAGTTTGTGTTCTTACCAACAGCAGTGACACCCCTGATTGGATTTGTTCTTTCTGACATATATGCAAGTTAAGGGAGTTGATGGAAGCTTTGCTTGGACTGGAGTTCATACAATGGCAAAATAATGAACATTTGTTTGGATTTCTTGGTGTGCTCATTTTTAATTTCTGTCCAGCAGTACTTATTTGGATTTTCGCATGTTCTCCAGCAATTAGAAGGATATATATGGCCTGCCAGTGTTGCATTTTTGGGGCCCTAGGTATCTCATTTCACATTTAGCTCAATCAATCTCTTCATGTGTTTCTTCAGCAGACACTGTACATTTTTAGATTTGCAATGATCTTTATGAATCTCAGGAGGCTTAAACTCTTGTCTGTAATTGTGCATGCATGAAAAGTTAAATGTGAATAATCAACAGTTATCACATAGAAAACTTAAAATAATGGGCTAATTAGTTTACTGATTTTGCAGTTTCGTAATCTTCGTCAAGTGAAGAAAATGATGCTGCTGACTCTAGCGAATGTATGATTACCAGCCCTGGATTTACCAGCAGTCCACTCCTCACTCCAGTTTCTGGGAAAGCTGTTTAGACTTCCAAGTCAAAGGCTAAGAGTAAGGCTGGGCCTCAGACACATATCAAATGTTGGTACGTGTAATCTTCTTTTTAGTAACTTGTTTTATGTGTTCTGTTGTATGAACAATTAAACATGCATATCATTCTATTTACAGGTTCACCACTTAATCCACCAACTCCTGCTGGTACATGCCGCTATGACAGTTCGTTAGGTGATAATGTCACTCTCTATCTATAATGATTATTATTTTGTCTTAATCTGAGATGTCACAATCTAACTTTTATATATTTCAAGTCTGGGAAGCTTATATATTTTCAGGATTTTGTTACATTTTATCTTGCCTTTTTCATGTTACTGCATACTGATACTTATACCCGTTCCTGCGATTCATGTTCAGGGCTTCTCACAAAGGAGTTTATAAATTTGCTCAAGCAGGTTCCTGATGGTATTCTAGATTTGAATAATGCCACAGAAACACTAGAGGTTACAGACTGTTACAAACTATCGTTTCACCTGACATCTCTTTTCTTTAACTTATTACATAATTCACATATTTTCATATGGTTCAGGTTCAAAAGCGGCGCATATATGATATTACCAATGTGCTTGAAGGAATAGGATTGATTGAAAAGACGCTCAAGAACATAATCCGATGGAAGTAAGCACTTTTTGCCCCTAACCTTTGTCTTCCTTATTGCCACACCAATCTTATTTCTTTAACCCTTGTATTTTGATCCTATTAATCTCACGCAACATTACAGGGTCTTGGATGATTCAGGAGTGGGATTGGATAACGGCCTCTCAGCTTTGCAGGTATTTGTTCCTGTATAGTTTAAACTGGCATACTATCTTAAGTGCACCTGAATACCTTTATTATGAGAAGAATGATGTGGTCTATTTCTAATCACAAATCCATGTAACCTTTTTCAGCAGACAGAAGTTGAAAATCTTAGTGTGAAGGAGCAAACCTTAGATGAGCACATAAGGTTGGTAGCTGTTGTAAACTGCAGACTCTCCCATGGACCAACAATCTTCTAATCTGATAACCCATGTACTTTGCAGTGATATGCGTGAAAAACAAAGGGGTTTAACTGAAGACAAAAATAATCAAAAGTAATTTTATTTACTCTTTATTAGTAGTGTGAGAGCATCATTGTTTACTAATGTACAACATCTAATTTTTATTTTCACATAGGTGGTGGCTCTATGTGACAGAAGATGATATAAAAGGATTACCCTGCTTTCAGGTTTTCTATTCTACCTATATGGTGTAACAATGTTGTTCTTGTTGTAGATTATCATTTGTTTAATACATGTATTGTAGTTAACATATATTTCTGGTTCTGCAGAATGAAACATTAATAGCAATAAAAGCTCCTCATGGCACCACACTTGAAGTCCCAGATCCTGATGAGGTAGGAAGCAGTAAAAATAATGGGGCTTGACACACACAAATAAATGGTATCATGAACTGATTCATAATTTCTTGTTTGCATCTTCTCCCTATACAGGCTAGTGATTATCTTCAGAGGAGATATAGGATCGTATTAATAAGTACAATGGGCCCAATAGATGTTTACTTAGTTAGGTAATGCTGTGTTCCTCTCTTGAAGTTAAATATTTGAACTAAATTTCATCTGATCAGAACCTTATCAACATTGCAGTCAATTTGAGGAGAAATTTGAGGAATTGGGTGGTGGTGCAACACCTCCGGGGCATGCAAATGTGCGAAAACATTGATCTACTAAAACCTTCGATACAACAAATCATGGAGCTGGGCAATGTAGCAACTCAGTCCCTGCGGATCATAATGGTCAGCACAGCCAGACAGCTCCCCATGATATTAGTGGTTCACATGACTTAGGAGGAATGACAAGGATTATTCCTTCGGATATTAGTGTAAGTCAGCTTTGCTACTATTTTATTTTGAATGTTCTCCATGCATGATAGCATAATTTATAGCTGTAAGATTGAAACCAGGCATTAGGGCATTATGCATGCTTCTCTGAACATTTGCTTTACTTTTCGAGTTTTTTGACTCTTCAAGCTTTTACCTGCAAATCCTTCATGTGTAGAACCTACTAATTATGTTCCGAGACACACTGTCTTAAGTTTTGTTCATTGGTCAAACTTCTTTCGTTAAAATGTTTACATTATACTTATGGTCATGTGCTAAACAATTTTGCAGACCGATGCTGATTACTGGCTCCTAACAGAAGGGGACGTCAGCATTAATGATATGTGGAAAACAGCATGTCTTTATGATCCTTCATTAAACTTTTTGTTTGGACTATCCATTTAACTTGTTTAAAGGCATTTTTAAGTACCCATAGTTGCAACTTGAAGTACTTAACCTGAAAATAGCAGACGTGCAGTGGGATGGGAACCTGGATACCAATGTCTTCCTATCTGAAGACGTTAGTACCCCACGTGCAGATAATCAGCACACAGCTGCAGTGGTCGGGCCACAGATGCAGGTCTCAAGCATGCATCAACCCTAGGATCACAGGGATTACAAAATTTAAAGTTAACATCTGGAAGAGAATGCCTGGAGTGGTGTTTCTATCAAAAGGTGAAAGCGTGACGGCAGCAAATGCTCATTGCCATATTTTCTTTAGCTAACGTAGTCACCATGGAATGAAGGGCAACAATGGCCTTGCTGTGCTCTGTGTGGCATTCTTGCAAAATTCTGTAAACATTGGGGAGGAATGATGTACAATGGGTTTGAGTTATTGTTCTACCAGGAACAATGAGCTAGGTTAATCTCTATAAATTGTTCCGTGCTTTTTCTCAAATACAAATGCATAGCCTTCTTTTGGGTTAATCTCTGTAAATTGTTCCGTGCTTTTTCTCAAATACAAATGCATAGCATTACTGATATGTGGAAAACAGCACATATCCTTTATGATCCTTCATTAAACTTTTTGTTTGGACTATCCATTAAACTTTTTCTCAAATACAAATGCATAGCCTACGACGACATCACGGGATCACCAAAACAGTGGTGGCGGTGGCGATGGCGGAGGAGAGAGGAGTTGGTGGGGGTGTGATGCTGTGGCGCTCTCTCCTCTCCTGCGAGGGGGCTTCTTCTTCAGGTCAGGGGAGTACTAACACTGGTGAGAGTTTCAACTCTCAGCTGTATCAGGATTATGAGAGAGAGAGGGGGACTAGGAGCGTTTGGATTGGAAGGCGGCGGAGAAGTTCAGGATCCTATCAAGGTGGTGGAGTGCGTGCTCCGCCATCTGCCGTTTGTGTGGGTCGTCGTTGCGACCCATGCAGATTACAGCTTAGAGTGCTTGGCCCAAAACCTCCCAAGCCCATGCAAGGGTGGGCCGCGTATACGTCGCAATATTGGTCGCACCTTCGCGTAATCCCGTTGCGGCCGAAGAAATTGACTCTGTTATGATCCTCTCTCTATATTATATATATAATCGCGTGCCAGCGATAATCACACAAACGTCACGATAACGGAAAGACAAGTTGCGTCGGCTTGGCTTCTGTGATTGCATCTGCTGCACGTCGGCCTGTTGCCGAGTCGACGCGCACTCGCGCCGCAAGTGGGCACAGACGCAACACGCACAGATGATCTGCTACAGGTGGGCACGGACGCAACACGCACAGACGATCTGCTAAATGTTGTTCGCCTGTTGGCCCATTCTGCATCTGCTTATCTGCCTGTGGTCTGCGGTCTGCTGATCTCCAAGACTCCAAATTCCAATTCGAAGATTTTGCATTTCTTCTACTGTTCTTCAAGGTGCGTACTACTGTTTATATTAATTAAGTATTTAACTATTTAAGCACTGATTAGTGATGAGATTGATAAGCAATTGTTGGTTGATATTGATGTTAACACCATCATCAATAACTTCGCATCAAGGGACATCAGAGGGAATTTTTTACGTAATTTAATATGCACATATTATTTAGTATATCAATACTGTTTTTAAATGTACTTTAAAGAACAGTATTCTCCGGTGCATTTTGTGACGTACAGATGATGGAACAGAACGAACAAAATGACATGCATGCTATGATTAGGATATCACAACATAACAAACCAAAGAAGTCGAACACAGCTCAAGTTGTGCCCCAAGGTAAGTATTTTGGCTTTTTATTTTGTTGTGTCTACTTTTATTTTGCTCCGATATCATTTATTTATTGAAAAAATATTTGTTGTAGATTATATGTTCACCAAAGAAGATGGTAAGATTATTGAATATTTGAAATCCTTACCGGAAAAAAAAGTTTTGATGGATATTAACAGCGTATAGTTAGACAGAAATAATATGAAATGTATTTTCTGTAATGACATGCAAATGAATAGTGAAGTAAGTATATCTATATAGAATGAAGTATATAGATTTAAACATGTCTATGTTTACTTACATATTTTTCTTCTGCAAATAGGCCTTGCAATTCTGATTTCAAGAAAAACATGGCACCAAATATGAGGTTACTTGGACAAGAGAAACGCGCAGAACAAGATTTTTGACAGCCTCTTGCAATTGTTTGTACAATCAATCAAGATAACGCGAATATGGTTTATGACCAAAATCTTGGCGCTAAAACTGTAATAAATTAAGCAATTCTTAGGTGGCAAACAGAATTGTGAGCTTATCTCCAGTATAATGAGCATTTGAGTTTTGTGTATGTGTCTTCTGTCAGTGATTGAACCACAGCCATGTGAATAATTTCAGGTGTTAAGCATGAGGGTAATTTTTTTGAACAAGCATGATCCAAAAATTGCTACTTTATTTGTAGCAAGATGACTTGCTTTGCTCCCTAGCAATAAAAATAAATACTGAAAATACAAGCCAAAACATGGATGGCTCTTTTTGCTTTAGAATATTTTGCATGCTGTATCACGAAAACCTGTTGCACAGACAGACTCTTTGATTCGTCATTGATATCTTTTGATGTGAATCTTAATTTATTCCGTTATTCGCTTCAAGTTCAAAACATTTGTTATTTTTTTAATTTTTACCGTTGCGTTAGCATGGACTCACTACTAGTCTTACTCTGTTCTTTAATCAAACACACTCTTATATAATGAATTTTATTAAAAAATATCACTATATGATGGATATTAAGAGTGAATTTTCATGCATCTCCTAGATATGCTTAAGAGAGCAATGCTTCAACGGTTCAACCATGTTTGTTTTAACTACAACATCAAAGTTCTACTGAAATTATTTTTTAGAAAAATCTCCTGACTAGCAAATCGTAACCGCAACTCTACATTCCATCTATCACACACTAACACGACATTATAAAGGGCAAAAATATTTTTAATCAAAAAGCGGCCAAAATTTACGTCTCAAATTTCGGAAAAGCGATTTATGAATTGAAAGGGTTTCCCCAAATAATCCGCCTAACCTAAACGCAACCACTATTAAAAAAATCAAATTAAAAACATAGAAATCACCCCTCAAAACCGGGAAACCCCAACC
>KE370773.1:1963883-1979741 GCA_000418225.1 Zizania latifolia
TAAAGAGCTCATACGGTTGTAAAAACTCATCTAATCTATCTTTCTGATTAGCTCCGTTCGGCATAAAAATCCTGGATCTAGGATCTAAAGCCGTGAATGAATTGAGAGTATTTAGTCTAGTAATCTAGTTTTTATTTTGAACTAAAAATAAAAGTTTAAACTATTTTATTATATTAGGCAAATTTTACGGTACACTAGAAATATTATGAATCGTTCATTTATTTTGATCTAATGACTAAGATTTAGGTCACCCTTGATTTTTTTGCGCAGACTTTCTAATTTTCTGCGCCAACTTTCTAATTTTCTGAGCATAATTTCTAATTTTCTGCGCTGACTTTCCAATTATCTGTCGGTCACCAAGTATTATTAATTTTAGTTTATTTTTAATCTTAATTAAAATCAATGGTCTAGATTAATTTAAAGTATTACTCAATAGGAAACAAATAGTGTACCGTAACATATCTTTTATATTATATAAACCCTAAATCTAACACGAATCTTGGAATCATACTCTCTTAGTATGCTCAATTAGCACAGAGTTACATAGATAGATTGTCAAAATGGTTCTACCATTGGTGTCAATTTACAACTTGGAAAAGGACTGGCGTTTTTGGTTGGGGCGTTGCCGGGTAAAGTGGGCGAAATGTCCTGGGAGTTGCATAGATCGATCACACGGCCAAGCAAGCATGGACGGAATAAAGAACCGTTGTTGCAAGCAAATCGATAGCTAGCTAGCTAGCTAATCTCCTTTTCCAAGCACGATAATTAGGGCTGCCGGGTTAATCCATGAACCTACCGAGATTATTGTAATGGCGATTGGTCGATCGCAAGTTTTCCGGCTCGTGTCTCGCGTCTGTTCTTCGTACAGGAGAGAGAGGATGATTGTTGCCTGATGAGTGTCCTTGATGTGTCTGTACCTGCAGCTAGCTAATTAAAGTGCGTTGATGAACAGTGTCAGTATTTTTAATCAAAGGTGTAGTACTAATGTCTGGTTAGTTTCAGCTTTCATGGGGATGAAGTGGTTGGTGGTTAAGGGCATATAAGTGGGGCTTGGAGTGTTTTTTTAGGCTTTGGTTTTGGAGTTGTCCAAAACATATGAAGATTCTTTGAAGATTCTTTAAGAGAAAATTTCGTATATATCATTAAAAGTTCATCGGCTTCTCACTGAAAATTTACTGTTTTTATATATACCACCGCTTCAATTTTTTGTGTCCGTATATACCATTGTCATTAGTTTCAACGTTAGTCAATGCCTTTTTTTCTAAATGTCTAAACTGCCTTTAGCTCACAAATCTAACTAGCTTGCTTTGCTCCTAGCCGGTCTCAGTTGTGTTGGATTGGATGAGTGATTGGTACACGCGTGCTGGCCGGAGCGAGTGATAGTTAATCACTAAGCTTAAATCATCCTTAATTTTTAGTGAGCTAAGGGTAGTTTGAACATTTAGAAAAAAACTAACATTGACTAACTTTAAAATTAACGACAGTGGCATATACGAACACAAAAATTAAAGTAGTAACATATACGAAAACAATAAATTTTCAGTGGCATATATGAGAACCAGTGAACTTTCAATGGCATATATGGAATTTTCTCATTCTTTAAACAGTTTAGTTTTTTTTTTCAGACCGTAAAATTTAATATTTAGAAGTTGAAGAACATTAGCTTATCTAGATCCTTATCGGATAGACGTTGCTAATTACTTTTTAAGAATCTCGAGCTCACTAAATATTTCCTTGTTTCAGCTTATGCGATTGTCACTCGCATATCCTAATCCTTTCTCTCTCGGTGACACGCATGCTCTGAACCTCACATCACATGCGCCTGGCCTCAGCCCTCAGCTTGGATTGAGAGATTCCCCGTCGCATGCGGCGACGATCTTCCTTCTCATCTGGTCGATCCCAACTCCCATGCGACGCGTACGTGCGATCGATGTCCAGGCTATCGCAGATTCGCAGCCCATGTGATGCACGTTCATCCGAGACGGACGGCGAGAAGCAAAACAGAACATGACATGAGACTGTCAGAGAGAGGACGATTGATTAGGTACAGCGTGTGGTGTGAATGGGTAGCTTTTTTTATCTGCTCTTGGTGCAGGATTACAGGAGATGAGGAGAACATTGCTCATGCAGTTGGATCTTTGACAGATTAAGCGTGAGAAGAAGTGAAATGGCCAGTAAAAGTTCAGGAAGGCAGCAGTGTGGTACAGTTGAAAACATGCAGGGAGTTTTTCAGACTTCAGGAGCACGAATCTGGAACACAAACATGCAGGTTCATCCCGTGCCTGCTGAAGTGTGAGGTTCTGGGGCCACTCAAGTTATACTATGTACATTGTGTATATTTTATGAATAGTCTTCGATCTAATCCAGGTTTATAACACAGGTTAAGTTGTTTAATCGTACAAAATGCCTAATCTTTCATTTCGTGATTATTGTGATTGAGACCACAATATAAGATGTCTTCTCAAAATGTTTGAAGTTTAACATTTCTATCAACCTTTTTGAGTTCTGCACAAAAGGCAAGCCAAATGGAAGCGTATCAGAGAAGCCTCGTCAGAGGACAGTTGAGATTATATCTGTTTCACTAGAAGATGGTGTGAAGCGCTGTCTTAGTCGTCACGAAGCCTCATTCTTGATCACTGTAAAGTGAGTCCTGACCACCGCTAAATCTCGCTCCGCACTATCAGATCTCAGCAGAACGGTTAACAGATCTTAACAGAACGGTTGAGATCTCCAACTATCCTCTAATATTAGGTTTTCTCGATTTAAAAGATCTCAAATTAGCCTAAATACCTGCCGGCAAAATTCAGAGAAGAAAAAGAGGGACGAAATATATAAAAAAACGAAATCGAAAACGACTTGATTGGCGCGGCTGCTTTCCACACCTCCCTCTCCTGCAGAATCCTCGAGCCCGATCGGCCACCCGCCATCCACCAGGAGCAGAACCGAAGAAAATATCCGCTGCTTGCCAATCCCGCCACGTTCCTGCTACCCATCCATCGCCCCATCCAATCCTCTCTAGATCTCCTTCCTGCAAGAACCGCGCGGATTCTGCGGCAGCTGCGAGCGACAGGCGGCGGCGAGCTCCTTGGGAGGGAGTGAGGGAGAGATCGATCGATCTATCCGTCATGGCGGCCTTGGTAGCGTCGACGGCGACCTCCTCCGCCTACCACAAGGTGAGCGCGCCTCTTCCGCGGATGACCCGTTCACGCCGCGCGGCCGTCGTGCGTGGCAGACCAGCTGAACCCTAACGTACGCCGGCCGGTTGCAGCCGCGATTCGCGGTGGAGTGCAGGAAGAAGGTCGACCGGGACAGGGAGCGGCCGGAGCGGGAGAAGGAGCACAAGCACCCTTTCAAGGTCGTCGAGATCACGCCGCCGCCGCGATGCCTCGGCGTCCGTTGCTTCCCCACCGTACGTCCCTGCAAACTCTATCCCTGTCTTCTTCTGGATTCCGTTGCATGTGTGCTAAGCACGATAGATATGCTGAATTCGCTCGTTGACAAAAAATTAAAAGGGATCGCAAATTCGGAATGCATAAAATGCTCCCGATGCTTAAATCGCACCTAAATTCCTGAATTTGTGTAGGCGTGTAGGTGTAGCATTGTTCCAGAATCCATGATGAATCACAATTTTGGTTGCAGCGTCACGATCTGCTGCTTGCTCCCAACGTACAGTATAAATTAGTTCATTAACATTGTTGGCTGCTCTGCGAGATTCAGATTGCGTCAGTCTAGGGGTCAAAATTTTGTAGCATACAATGCAATGCTTTTCTTTAAGAAAAAAAAACATGAATTCCCTTTGACAACTTATTACAAGATGTTACAAGCACAAGGGCAGAGATAAATTTATAAGGGAGGTTTCCTAGAGTGAATGCTTGAATTAGAGCATCTCCAATAGATTGGTCATATGGTTAGCTATCCCAAAAAGTTGCAAGAATTATTGAGTCCCTCTTTATTTCAGATTGGAATTATATAACTCAGATAATTGGTTTCAAGTGAAAACAAACATACAATTTGTTGGAGTGCCCAGAAATATGAAGAGAATCTATTGTGGAGGTTCTCCGTGTAGAGATATGAAGAGACACATTTCAAGACTCTTGAGATGCTCTTACATGTTGCTAGGTAACTATAGTTTAACAAAAATGTAGCACCCTTGCTGTTCCAGCTATCTGCGTGCTCGTCCGCAGTGCTTGTTTTAGCCTATTCCGATCGATTCAGAAACTCTCTGCAGCAACTCATGGCATCCTGTCAGGGGTTTGTTCGATCCTTCAATCTGCATGTGGACAAACGTCATCAGGCTGTTCCCATCAACCAGCGAAAACTTAATCCTTTAACAACTAGCTAAGTGATCCGTGCTTTCAACTGGCTGATGTCCATATATCTTACTGTACTAGCGTTTTGTTCGTACACCTTGTTTGGGAGAAGAGTTTTAGCCTCATAAAGTTGCGAAACCCTTCCCTGCTGAAAAGCCGAAGCAATGAAATTTGGTAAGACGGCATCAAAGAATATCCCCCAAGTGGCCAAGTGTGAAGCACAAAAGTGCTGTCAGATTGTCAAAGTCAAGCACCACATGTTGTTCTAGAAATCAAGTAATCCTACTCCATCTATTTCATATTACAATTCATTTGATTTTTTTAAGTTAAACCACTTTAATTTTGACTAAGTTTAAAGGAAAAAATATATTTATATCTATAATATCAAATAAATATACTATTAACATATATTTCATGGTAGATTTAATAAAACTATTTTGATATTATAATTGTTGATATATTTATGATTTTTATTCGCTCTATTGGTATTTTAATTTTGCTCTTATTAACCTTTTTTTCTATAAAAAAATACTTCGTTAAGTCTGTAATCTTATGTCTAAAATTCTACACTCGCCGCTGCCTGTGACCACCGCTGAACTGAATGTTTCATTCTTTAGCTAGAAACTTTAGTCTCTCCTTTTTGTGGGTGTGATCTGATGAACTGATGAGCTTGTTCTGCTGGGTGTTGTTGTGTGTTTGTATGGAGCGTGCGTGCAGAACATCCACTGCGGCGAGAGCGTGACGATCGAAGGGCAGGCGTACACGGTGTCGGCGGTGACGCACCGGTACCAGCTGCGCAAGGGGCGCTACGAGCCCAGCGAGAAGCGCCTCGACGTCCTCTCCACCGGCAGATACCTCCTCAACCTCTACCTCGACGGCCTCCTCGACAACTCCTAACCCACATTTCTATATTTATTACCACTTCAATCAGCACACGATGATAACAATCTCCTTAAAAATATTAACATTAGCAGCGTATATATCTACATATCTATCATCGTTTTCAGAGAGATATGTGTGTATATATATAATTAACTACTCTATCCGTTGTATCTTATAAGTCTTTCGATTTTTTTATAAAAAATATATCAACAACTATATATACTATTAAATTAGTTTTATTAAATCACCATAAAACATATATTATATTTATTTAATATTATAAATACTAGTATATTTTTAAAATTTAATTAAAGTGTGAGAAATTTAACTTAAAACAATATAATAAATTATGATCTGAAATAGAGGGATCATATAGACCTCGCCGATGTGTTTTCAACCGCCAAAACCTGTTTGATCTGATCACGGACCACGGAAGGCGCTCTGGATTCAGAGGTGTAACACAAAGCGATCGAGAGAGGTCGATTAATCTGGCGTTATTAACCAGTCTTCGTCAGCGCGCAGCAAGGAATCGATCGTTTGCATGGTGCCAAAATTGACGGTGAGCTAGCTGGCCAAAGCCGCATGGGTTCAGAACTCCAGATAAAACACGTACATACAGCGTGTAAAGATGCCATCTTAGGGCGAAATTGTGCGGGATTTAAAAAAACAGTTCAAGTTCTTCAAAATCTTTCAAATTTCCTTTAATACAAAAGGTTTTAAACAGATTCCATGTGACTGATCAGCCTGTATAGTGCGTGCACCTGGGACGGATTTGTTACGGGCAAAAGTGGCATTGCGACCAACGGACAGACGGGATGCGTCCCGTGCGGCGCAACCTTTACGCTGCGTGGCGCAATCTGGGACGTCCGTCCGTCCATCCATTCACGGCACCGCACCAGGCAGCAGCGCCTCGCCTGCCACGTGAACAGAACAGGACGCGGTCCCCCTGACGTGGCAGCGCGAGGCCCCCACGCCGTCCCATCCTCATCCGTTGCTCTCCTCAAGCCACCTGGATACGTAGACCGCGTCCACACTCCGCTCGCCGCCCAGCCGTCTCTCGTACACCCACCGGTCCATGCGCCCTGTCCACCGAGAGGATCTCCCAGCACCCGCTCGCTACGCCGCACTAACCTGGACACGCGAGCGCACACAGAAAGAAACCGACAGGTGGTCCCGAAAGGTTATCTCGAGAGTATTTAAGTGCGCGTAGCAGTTTTCCTCAAACAGCGCGACGGAAGTACGAAACAGCCGAGACCTCTCTCGCCGTCTCACAGTCACAGTGCTTCAGTGGAAAAAAATTACATCTAAGCCCCTGGGATTAACTTAAGACCGGGGTAAAAGTAATTAGAGGCCCATAAGTAAGAGGAGTCAGAGAGACGGGAGACCGATAAATAAAAACTCTCCCCTCTCCTCCGGGTCGCGTCCCCCGCTGCAGCCGCCTCCCCTCCGCCGCGCGGCGCACCGCCCCGGCACGCCTGAGATCCGCGTCGGCCTCGCCGCCTCCGATCTCCACAGGTGTCTACCCCCTTCCGATTCGCCGTGGTTTGGTTTGGTTCCGCCTTTATTTTGTGGGCGGTGATCTGATTGATTGCGGTGTGCCGTGCGGCGTCTGTTGCGGTGTGTGTGTGCGTGTGTGGTGTAGGGCGGGCAGAGGAGGCACGGGGAGATGGCGGCGGAGGAGGGGGCGATGTCGCCGACGAGGATGCTGGCGGAAGGGCACCTGCGGGTGGCCACCGGCGGGGGCGCGCCGGCCGACGGTGGGATCGCCGTCCGCCACCTCCCACACCACCACGCCGCTAAGAAAGGTAACTTCCTGATCCCTATGGGCGCATGTGTATGTCTGTATGCTGTATGTAGCACTGAATTATGCTGTGTTTGTGAGATTTTGTTTGAGAATTGGGAATGAGGCTGAGGTCCGGTTCGACTGTTGCTTGGGGTTATGGTAGCTAGATGGTGATTTGATGATGGCGGGTAGCAGAGGTGAGGGGTGTTGTTCGTCTTTGGGTTGCCTGATGTTATGCATGCAAACGGATTAGCTTGGTGTTGGAACTTGGAAGCGCATTACCGCAGTGTTTAGTAAACAAGTGTGTACACAGCTTTGATGTCCATGAAGTCATACTGGCAAGTAGTAGTACATTGGTTTATGTTTCTACTATTTAATCTCATAGGCTCTGTATTGTAGTTTAGAATGGCGGGAAGAACAGAAGGTGTGGCAATGGCGGGAAGAACAAAAATCATTTGATTTGAACTCTGTTGGTTGTCGGTATATTTATGACGGTTTCTAGTAGTAGGTTGTATCATTCTTGTCTGTACGTGCTGAAATCCTAATTTCAGTAGGGTGGAAAATCAGGCCCTAACAAAGTTGAAACATCCAACATAGGCAATAAAAATACATCATACTGATATTTTTTATAGCAAGCTAGTTCCTCCCCCTTGTCTTCATGCAATTGGCAACACATTTATCGGTTTCGATGTAGGTGGCTGTCCTTGCACTCCGTGTTTGGTTTGTATTGTAGGTATGTGTTTGGAAGGGCTTAAGTTTCAGTTTAAACTTTAAAGCAGCCAAAAGAGTATGTTGGTGATAGTTTCAGTTGTCCATGAACAAAATCTGTATGGGTTCAGCGAACTAGGGTCTTGCTGCCCTTTTAATGCTGACAATTAATATGCATTTGTCGGTTTCGATAAAGTCCACTGTGAGTACTAGTCCCTTTGTTCTCATGAATGATCAGTATTTTTATATATGTATTTAGAGGGGGCTTAATATTCAGTTTAGAGCTGCCAAAAGCACAAGCTCCAAATCTCCAATCAATGTCCTTTTTTAGCAGAAAAGATCATGTGTCATTATTTATTGAGAAACAAACTATATGCACCTGGTTTACACTTGGTTGGGTGGTTTTGTAATTGCTTTGTTTACGCGTCATCTATTTCTTGAATAATCAAGCAATTTCGTTGATATGGTTGTTTAGGAAGTTATTTATCGTGTGGTGAATTCGTTTTTAGTAGGCATATCCATCCTTCCTTTTGCTTGTGTTATACGTAGTTGTTGCCAGTTGTCACTTTTATCATTACACGCCCCTGCTTTGGGAATATGAAATGTGTACATCTAAACTACTAGCCAAGTAGTCAATTATTAGTTACTGCAGTATGAGTTGAGAGTGTTTTAATATCTATTAGAGCTCAATATAAGTATGTTGGGTCATGGTGTGCTGGACTTATGGATACGATTTTAATTGCATAGAAGCATCTGTTGTTAGCGTTGGACACAAAATGGAACATGCCATAAACCTTATTGATGTTATTGCCAGTGAAGAAAATGTAGAGTTCAAAATTTTTACTCCCATTGATCTTTTACATAATTGGTGGACAATCATTGCAAAATTTGTACTTAAATCCAAATCACTTCTCATTAGGTTCTGCTTTATTCATTTACAGTATTACTTGTAGATATTGTGTTAGTTTCTCTCCTTAATATACTATGCTGTTATTATAGTCTATATTGATATTGTTGTATTTTGTGAATGAAGCTTTAGAAGGTGTTGGTGGAAAAAATGAACAAGACAACGATGAAGATGCAGATTTTGTACCATCTCAAGACTTGAACAAACTAGCTAATGGGAATGGGAACAGTAAGGTTTGATCTTGCTCCTCCTATAATCCTGCCAATGTTTTTTTTCTTTGTTGATATGACTCTAATTTATCAAGGCCTCCCTGCCAATGCAGATTCCTGCTACATTAGATGACTATAAAAGGTTTTTGGTTCCAATAATTGAGGAGTATTTTAGTACAGGAGATGTGGAACTGGCAGCTTCTGAGCTAAGGTATCTCGGATCTGATCAGTTCCACAATTACTTTGTCAAGAAGCTCATATCCATGGCAATGGACCGTCATGACAAAGAAAAAGAAATGGCTTCAGTTCTGTTGCCTGCCTTGTATGCTGATCTACTGAGTTCTTCCAAGATGAGTGAAGGTTTTATGATGCTTCTGGAGTCAACAGAAGATCTAGCTGTTGATATACCAGATGCTAATGATATCTTGGCTGTTTTTGTTGCCCGCGCTGTTGTGGATGAAATACTGCCTCCAGTTTTTCTCACTCGAGCCAGAGCACTGCTTCCAGAATTCTCTAAAGGGATTGAAGTTTTGCATGTTGCTGAGAAGAGCTACTTGTTAGTTCCCCATCATGCAGAGCTAGTTGAGCGCAAGTGGGGTGGGAGCACTCACTTTACTGTAGAAGAGGTGAAAAGGAGAATCCAGTACATTTTGAGGGAGTATGTCGAGAGCGGAGATACCGATGAAGCCTTTAGGTGCATAAGGGAGCTGGGCCTTCCATTCTTCCATCACGAGGTTGTGAAACGTGCTCTCACTCTTGGCATGGAGAATCTGTCATCGCAGCATTTTATCCTAAAGCTGTTGAAGGAATCAACTGCAGGTTGCTTGATCAGTTCTAATCAAATGTCAAAGGGTTTTTGTCGGCTAGCTGAGAGTATTGATGATCTGAGCCTTGATATTCCTTCTGCCAAAACTCTCTTTGACAAGCTGGTCCAGACAGCTATATCTGAAGGATGGCTTGATGCTTCATTCACTACATCTTCTGCACCTAATGAAGATTTGCAAAATGCAAGTGGTGAAAAGGTCAAGCATTTCAAAGAAGAATCTGGTCACATAATTCAAGAGTATTTTCTCTCAGATGATGTCCCAGAACTCATTAGAAGCCTTCAAGAGCTCTCTGCCCCAGAGTACAACCCTATTTTCCTCAAGAAGCTTATTACACTTGCTATGGACAGAAAGAGCAGGGAGAAGGAGATGGCTTCTGTGCTCCTTTCTTCACTCAGCTTGGAACTCTTCTCTACTGATGACATCATGAAGGGATTCATAATGCTCCTGCAGTCAGCAGAAGACACTTCCCTCGACATTGTGGATGCTTCCAGTGAACTTGCCCTCTTCCTTGCCAGGGCAGTTATCGATGAAGTTTTGATTCCACTGAACTTGGATGAGATCAGTAGCAAGCTACGCCCTAACAGCAGTGGTAGTCAAACTGTCCATATGGCTCGTTCCCTGCTTGCTGCTCGCCATTCTGGTGAGAGGATACTGCGCTGCTGGGGCGGTGGCACTGGCTGGGCTGTAGAAGATGCAAAGGACAAGATCTCGAAGCTCCTTGAAGAATACAACACTGGTGGTGACTTGGGGGAAGCTTGCCAATGCATCCGTGACCTTGGAATGCCCTTCTTCAACCATGAAGTTGTGAAGAAGGCACTGGTTATGGCAATGGAGAAGCAGAATGAAGCAAACATCTTGGCTCTGCTGCAGGAGTGCTTCAGTGAGGGGCTGATAACCATCAATCAGATGACAGAAGGCTTCTCTCGCGTCAACAAAGGCCTTGATGATCTGATCCTCGACATCCCGAATGCACAGGAGAAGTTTGAAGCATATGTGGATCTCGCAACCGAGTGTGGGTGGCTTCTTCCATCCTTGGCCTCCGTTACTTGAGCTCCTTCCACCCGGCCTCTGTTCGATGAGCTCCTTCCATCAGGCGGCTAAACTTGATGAATTTTCTGTATGTACATCTCCACCCATGCTGTTGTTAGCACCATACCGAAAATTTACCTGTTCCTAGTGTACCCTAAGTCAGATATGTTGTCGTATACCGGAGGATGATAGGTTGGTTGTGTTGGTACTTTTGAGATAGTGTTCTATTGGTTTGGTCTGGGAGTAATTGCCTTGGGAGGGTTGAGAATAACCATATCGTTTCAGGTTATGAGATGCCATAAACAGTTGAGCCGTTGAGGTCTTCATGACCAGCGGAATTTTTGTAATTAGCTGCCTCCGCTCAATGTGAATGTGCTTAATTTCAACTATTATGTATTATCTCTGTTTCAAAATATAATATGCACATGTTTTTAAGAAAGTCTAACATTTATAATTTTTGATTAATAATTTAGCTAAAATCATTTAGGATTAGTGTTGTGCATGCCATATAGTTATATTTAAAAACAATTTATATGTTGCTATCTTAATTGTTGATGATACATAGTAAAAGTGATTAATAGTTAACATTATACGTTAAAGAACAACTATTTTAGAATAGAGATAATATCATCTTGTATACATCCTTTCATTTTCGCCTATTAGTAGGATACAGGATCTCAAAAACACGGGTTAAGAACCAATATAAAGAAGAGATGACTTTACATGTGAGGAACTAGAGTTTGTGTTCTTTTTATTAAAAAAAACTATGGGAGCAATTATTCTCCTACCAGCTAAAAATTATTTAGCGTGTAAAAAAACTTATATAATGCTATATTTAGAACATAGATACTATCATTTTTTTATGTATCTTGATATTTGTTATCAGTGACAGTGACAAGCGTTACCTGCCGTTGGTGACGCAGAAATCGGCGTCAGCATGCTTGGCAGTGGCACAAGTTGCTGGTATATCCGACTTAGCTTTCCTTGGACGAAAGCTACAGCTACACATCAGGAGGCACTGGAGCAGAGCATGTCAACATAGTGTCAACACCCAACTAAAGATGTGTAGTTTGACAATCTCAAATACATATCCATTCAGAAAAAAATCATCTCTTTGGATGACCTACATACACATACGCGTTCAATTTTTCTCTGAAGTTATACTCGCGTGGATAAAATATACTTGACAGGTTATCCCAATTTATCTCATAATTTCATAGATTTAGGCAGCTATATGTGAAGCAGTGAGCACCAGCAGTGTCCAAACAGGTGTAGCATGAATGCGTTGTGACGGACTGGCAGCGGGCGTAGCGCGGACACATGGTGGTGGATTGGTAGCGCCACAATGGGTGTGGGCTGGTGCTACTACTCTAAGTCTGCTACTGTAGGGTTTTAGTTAGATTAGACCAAATTCAATTAATTGTTAGGCTACAAATGAATGTCATATAAGCATTTCAGATATCTATTGGGTGATGGCCGATGGACATGAATAGTGCGAAACTATACATATCCTATGGTCACTGTTTTTCTCCATTAAAATACATGAGTGAATAATTTAACCATTCAGCTAATAGGATATCCATTAGACTAATAGGTAATTAGCCATCGGATGTCGAGTGATGGATACACATTTCCAATTTGCCATCTTTACACCCAACGTTGCTTTCTTGCAGATCCATTGCGAACCATAGCGTATAACAAGCTGCCATGCAAGGTTAGAATCACAATCTTAACTGAAACCGAAGATGCTACAGTTGAACTAGACGATACGAAATTTAAAAACAATGTGACATTCCTTTGCAAAGAAGCGTTTTTTGGGGGTGGAAGTGAACCGGAAGCACCTCACCCCCAACGGCACAAGTTTTCTGCAAACACAAAGAAGAAGAAGAAAAAGGTTGGACAACGACTAGCATGAGACGTGAGAGACCGGAAGATGAGCCGCCGCGGATGAGACGTGAGAGACCGGAAGATGAGCCGCCGCGACCGCGACGGCGCCATGCCCGCGGATTGGCCAAACAAGAAAACAACTTTTGCTGATGTGGCCACAAGTGGTGCCTATATATACAGGGGCTCCATCTCTCTCCCCCTCCGGCCTCTCCAAATTCCACGGAAAAACCTCACCAGTATCCCCCAAATCCCGAGCCTTCGGCATTGCATTGCAAAGATCAGACGATCCAGGTGCAGATTGATCCTAGGCCCGAGTGATCGGGATCGGTATTGCCTACATTCCATGTGATCCCAGCATCCCTAGCCCTGCAGTGTTCATATTTTTGTTTCCAAACTGTAGGGGGGAATCTGTGGGAGCAGGGGTTTTGGGGGGATCTGATGAGATGGTGGGGGTCGTTTTGATCGTTTTGGTTCGATCTCTGTGGGAAAACAAGGATCTTTCGTTTGTTTATGAAACCCTGTTAGTTTTCTGCTGGCTGACTGCGGCCTCTGATCGTTCTTTGCTGGCGATGTTCTGTAGAGTTGGGGTTTGGGTGATTCAGGGGGAACCTAAGATGATGGATGCCTTTAAAGTTGAGATCTTTTTGTGATCTAGGAATTGATTAGATCGATGAATTGTGGCTTCTCTCTTCGTGATCATGGATCACCTCGCTTTTCTCTTGCCTGAATGTGTAGCTGCGTTGCAGGCGGTTGATCTGTGATGATCATTAACATTGGTGATATAAAGTTGTCGCCTTTTTCCCTGTCAACTATTGTGCATAATCTTTCCTTGCAGTTCGTGCTGTGCATTGTGCTCTTAGCCTCTGAGAAGTGATACTAGTATTGGGGAAGTGTTTAATAAGCTTCTCGATCTTAAAATGCTGGGTACTCTGGCATACATGCACAGTCAGTTTGAAGGGTGGTCTTTTTGTTATGGCCAGTTCCATCATCCTAATTGCTAAAATTGCAAGGATGATACGTCACTCATATCATGTTATATATTTGTCTTGAACAAGAAGTGCAACATGAATTAGTGAATTACATATAACCATATAATCAGTCGGTGTCTTAGAGTTTTGCAAGCTACAATGAATTTTGCTAGCTGCTTTCTCTACACAAAAATTCATTTGACTCGTTCATATTGACCCAATTGGCTGTCCAGCATAATTCTATCTTTTTGTTCTTGGCAGCTCAGTTAACTCTGCCACAAGGGCCCTGCCAGATCGTGCAGTGCCCAATGGATGTTACATCAAGCAATGTCTCCAAGGTCACACGTATCCACAACATTGCCAATGAGGATACCTCCCATTCTTCTTCGGCGCATCCGTCGGCAGAACACTCGCAGCGCCATTGTTTCAGAGATGGAGCTGCAGGGGAGCTTCTCGTCACTGCAAACCCGTCCATTCTCCTCCATGTCCTCTCATCCTACGATCTGGAGCCCGAGGATCTTGCTGCTCTGGAGGCAAGTTGTACTGCCACAGTCTCTTTCTTTTCAGCATTTGAGTTTCTAAACTGCTGCTGCGTATGACAATGGAGATATCCTCGGTTGTTTCAGGCCACATGTAAATTCTTCAGAAAGCCTGCTAGTTTTCCACCAGACCTGGCATTGCCTCTTCCGGAGCTTGCAGCATTCGATATATGCCAGAAAAGGGCCATGTTTAAGCCAATGAAACAAGAAGAGAAGGCGATGTTGAAGCAACGTTGTGGGGGTTCTTGGAAGCATGTCCTTAGGTACATTTTGGTCGGTGAGAAGAACTACCGCCGGGAGAAATCCCAGGTTATTGCTGGAGCAGGTCACAGCATTGTCATCACAACAAAAGGGGAAGTGTACTCGTTCGGGGCGAATTGCTCGGGCCAGCTTGGCCATGGCGATACAGAAGACAAGTTCAAGCCGTGCCTTATCAGGTAATATGCTGATTTCTGAAACTACAGGTACCTACAAGTGTGACATACTGGGTTGCTGCTTTGTAGGTCTCTACAGGGCATCAGAATCACACAAGCTGCAGTAGGATCAAGGCGAACAATGCTCGTGAGCTCCACGGGGAGCGTCTACGTATTTGGGCATGACATTTTTGGAGGCCTGGAAATCTTTGGGACAGCTGATGTGAACTACACTAGCACTCCTAAGCTGGTGGAGTCATTGAAGGGTATCTTTGTAGTCCAAGCCTCCATAGGAGGCTACTTCTCTGCAGTTCTGTCCAGAGAAGGCTGGGTTTATACTTTCTCCTGGGGGCATAATGAGAGGCTCGGCCATGGTTCAAACCTTGTTGATGTCGAGCCTCGCATCATCTCTGCACCAATGCTTGATGAAGTTCCTGTCGTGCAGATTGCTGCAGGCAATTGCTACCTCCTTATGCTGGCCTACCGCCCTACTGGAATGTAAGCATTTCTTGCTCATTTGCCTATTAGCTGGTGTTGTTGCTAAAGAATTCATGGCTATGGCATTCTGTGATAAAAAAAACTTGATCTTTGATGTAAATATGCAGGTCAGTATACTCAGTGGGTTGTGGTTTAGGAGGCAAGCTTGGGCATGGAAGCAGGAACAGCGAGGGCATTCCCCATATGATTACGCATTTTCAGTATTACAACATACGCCCGATGTCGATTTCAGCTGGAGCTTGGCATGCCGCCGTCCTGAGCTCCGATGGACGTGTGCTCACCTGGGGATGGGGTCACAGTGGCTGCTTGGGGCATGGAAGCAATGCACACAAGACCCTCCCCACTGTAGTGGCAAGTTTGATCAATGTGAAGGCTGTCCATGTCTCGGCCGGCGAGTACACCACCTTCGTCGTCACGGACAACGGCGACATCTACTCCTTCGGACTGGGGGAATCCTTCAATCTGGGCTTTCAGGTTTGCTTGCTCACTCTCTGAAGATGCTTTCCTTCAATTCTTGAACTTTGCAGTGACAAAAAAAATGTCATCTTTGAGCTACTGAAACCGTTGTCTCATCGCTGTTGGTTTCAGGAGAACGCTGCAGCAGGCGAACAAAATTTCCCACTCCCAACGCTGGTCGCCTCACTTGCCGCTCTGAACGAAAAGTTTGTGCAGATCAGCCCAACCAACACCTGGGACTGGCTCAACGAGTACATGGGAATGTGTCACACAATTGCACTCACTGAATCCGGTAAGATCTACGCCTTCGGGGGAGGCATCAGGGGGCAGCTTGGAGTCAAGCTTGCCGAGGACCAAGAAACGATGGCGAGCCCTGTCCGTGTCGCCATTGATCTCTTCTAGTTCGTTAACCATCTTCCATGGTAAACTATGAAGTCGTGTA
>KE370773.1:1979751-1990531 GCA_000418225.1 Zizania latifolia
TAGGGGAAAGAGGACCAAAAAAGTTAGTCTTTAGATCGTGTATATTAGGAAGTATTTGGCTTATTTTAGCAGTTAGGACTCTAGGCTTCGTGGTGGGCTCTCCTTTGAAGTTTGAACAACAAACACAGGAGAGAAACACTTTTGGTTGGTTTTGGTTTAGCATGGACCTACTATGAATTGCTTCTTCATTCAATGGCAGCATTCCTCAATCCTCATGTTGTGTTCACCTATGGAGCAACGCTTCTAGAAAAGTGCAGGTACTGAAACCATTTGGAACATAAAATTTAGCAGAAATTTCTGAAGTGCTCCGTACAGAGTTTGGTTATAACACATCTCAAATCGCAAAGATCGTTATGTTTGTCCTTTATAGTGACTAGTTTTATCAGCTCTATTTTATTCTCTTTTATAGTGACTAGTTTTATCAGCTCTCTATTTTATTTGCAACAAAAGGTATTCAAATTAAGAAGCACTAACATAACTATGCACTGGGATCATTGCCATGCTACAACTGACTGCTAGCATTATTCCTTTTGATAAAAGAACTGGAAACAGGCTCTCCAGGTTTCTGTGAAATCAACACAACATCTGACTTCTGACTAAATGCAGCTTACTCTCTAAACCCTGAAAAAATGAATTGTAGCTAACAGATTTAACTTAAGTTCCTTGATTGTTTCCCCAAGTACAAGAACTTGCTCAGTGCAACCATCTCAAGGGTAAGAAGTTTGACTGAGGCAGAATCTATATGATCCATCAAGGTAAAAAAGATCAGCCTTTTATCCATCTTGGCTATCAATATTCACCTTTTCTGGCAGCAAAATCAGCAATGCTTGTGCCGGCTGTTGCAGTGGCTGTCTGCAACTATGCTTCAACAAAGCACCTGCACTGGCATCATTGGGGTCGAGAAACCACGTGACCACCAAGCACCAGCAACCGAGCATGCAAGAACTATTGAATTCACATGGCTTCCTGAAGCAGTGATGTGCAAAGACAGGATTTTGTGTACCTGTTAGATGGCTTGTTTAGGGCCCCTCCAGCAGAGCAGCTGCGAGCCAAACCGCGAATTCTTGACCCACCTGCAGGAGAAACAAAGTCCAGCAATGCATTATTAATCTTGCTGACAGTAATATAATTGAGCATACAGTTTATATGCAACTCTCTGACAAAAAGTTCCTTTCTGAAGAAGTGTTAATGAAATGAAGACTATCAATCAAAACATATAGTAATATCAAGGGAATTCAGATGGCTTACAAGTTGTCATCTCTTGAACTGTAAGTAGCATGAGAATTTGATCTTGAACACTCATAAGGCTCATACGGGCAGAAATATGTATCGAATTCCTTGTTAGGTAGGAAATCCATCTTGTTGTGTGGCTGTATCTTCAAACAGATTGTGCGGGCAGCATCTGATGAGAAGAACCTCTTTTGAAGCTTTAATGTCCGTGAGAAGCAACTTGGTTGAAAATCAGGCTCCTGGATGCTATCAAAACGACCCTGCTCACTGACTCCCTTTGAGTAGTTAGTCTCTGACCTGCATGTTCTTGTCATGTCATCTGTCATGGATCTGTTGGATGTCAAGGTGCTCCGAGCATCATCCTCGTGACCATGAACTGTTGTTGGTTTAGAATCAGTGCGTTGCATGATGAATGGCGATCGTTGCTGACTAGAAGAGTAGCCTTTGGACGGTGTCTCTCTCGCTCCATGCCTCACAGCTTCATCGTCATCCGTCACAGCTGAATCTGACAGCTCTTGCTTCCGGCCTGAGCAGCTGAGCAGACTGAATGACTGCCTCTTTGACCTCGCATCTTTCCTCACTGGTCGTGGTACATGTTTGAATCTAATCTCCACATTGCACCCGAGAACATTTTGTAACGCACTTTCTATTAAGCTTTGCATTTTCTCTGCTCTTGATATGTGATCTGGGTGGCTAAATCCAACTTCCGCAATAGCCAGCTCTGAGAATTATCATATGTAGTTTGGCAAATTCAGCACAAACCAATGAGAAGGCTAAAATCGAGTGACATTATAATCAAGTGGGTCATCTTGCGATTGGCAAATTATCAATTTTTTCCTAAAGATAGATGTGAATTACCTTCGGTAACATGGACTGATGATAGGAAACCTTCCTTCCTGAGGAAACTTTTAGCTGACCTTGGTTGACACTTTCCTATGGCTCTCCTCCAGATGTTTTCAAGCTTAAGACGCCTACACTGTCTCTCAGAACAGTTAGACTTGTTGCTGTTGCATGCATGGCAGAAATTGGAGCTTGAGTTCACCTTGGAAACCCATTCATCTGCACATTTGGATATGAAGTGGTTATCATTCTATCTGGGGGCCAGAATTAACTGTAATATCTTTGATTATAGTACCTGTATATCCAGCTGCTGAATGTGCATGCATGTCATTCGACTCTGCGACAAGGTTAGATTCATTGGTGCCAAACTGCAAAAGCGCAACTGTGACCCAAGTAGCCTGATTTCTTGATGTCCTCAATTGCTTTTCGGTTTCCGATAGAATTTTCAGGGCATGTCTTAGTTTCTTTATACCAACCTCGGCTACTGAGTGATACAGCAAACCAGACTTAAAATTTAAAAATTATACTATGTACTTGTAGCAAGTTACAACAGTAGCAAGCTGATGCATTGAAGCAGCAAGAAGAACAAGGATAAGATACTTACATGCATATCTTCCCAAGAAACTTTTGCTGACTTCAGTAGCTGCAGACTGGCATCTTCCCGAGAGTATGTCCATAATCAGGTTTGCCAATTGAGAGACCAGCTGCAGAGGATCAACTGCAGATGCCATGAGCTCTCGGGCTCGTCTGACTGTGTTGGTGGTGTCTGACGACAAAGCTAAATCAAGCAATTCAATCAAGTCATCATCAGACACTGATCCTACCTGCAAATAACAAAGGTAGGAAAATGACAATGCTGACTATACTATCTACTTACAACATCAACTGTAAGTCTGTAACACTACTCACAAGTTCATGGACAAGAGAAATCGTGATCTTCTTCCCAAGCAAACTGAGCTGATCAAGCATTGTTTCCGCGTCTCTAAGGGAGCCATTAGACTTTGCAGCAATAAAGTACAACCCGTCATGGTCGAATTCTAATCCTTCCTCTTTGCAGATTCTCTCCAACCTGTTGACAATATCTGCAACCTTTATCTTTGGAAAATGGAACTTCTGGCAATATGTGATGGAAGTGCGAGGCAGGCTATCTATGTCAGAAGTGATCATAATGTACACAGCATGCTGGCAAGGCTCATCGAGACTCTTAAGTATGGCTGACCAAGCATCCTCCTGCAACAGATGGCATTCATCAACTATGAAGACCTTGAAGCGCGACGAGTACGGGACATGAGACGCGCTCTTGAGAAGCGCCTTCACTCGACCTAGACGATCCATTTTCGCCGCATCAAGCTCCTTCACGTCTCTGCTCCTCCCAGAGAAGAGAACGACACACTCCTTACAGAACCCACATGGCCTTTGCTCTTCTTCCACGGAGAGGCAGTTCAGAGCAGCAGCAAAGACTCGTGCTGTGGATGTCTTGCCTGTGCCTCTGGGGCCATGGAACAGGTACATTGGAGCAACCTTGCCCTTGCAGCAGGAGTACAAGAGGGACTGAGCAACCACGCTGAGGCCAACCAGCTCACTGAAGCACCGAGGACGAAATTTCTGGCTCAAACACCTTGGTGTCTCGGTGTATGGCACACTGTCCTGGAACGCCGCGTCAGTCTCGCCTGGAGATATCAGCGGCTGCTCCGGACCGTCGCTATCGTAGTAAAGCTCACGATACCTCGATGCTCCTGACCAGCAGTAGCTTATCCCACACCCACTGAAATTTGATCCGACGACATCATTCGACCTCACCCGTGTTTCTTCAGTTCTTCTCGACCCGGCTGAGCGCGCCTCACTGGCTGACATGCAAGGACTACCTGCACGGCTCGTTGCAGCACGAGATTTGCTCCTGAATTTGGAAAGCCCCGGCATTTTCACTCCTTCGTTGTCGGTCTTCTTCTCCGGCGGTGTGGGAGCTGCGCGCTCACGAGAGTTCACCTCCTCCTCTTCTTCGTCGGTCCTCTCAGCTACATTGTTAGCCATGGCGTTTGACAATTGTCGAATAGAGCCGTGATTAGAGTGGCTGGAGTCCAGTGACCTGCGATGGCCATCTTGGCGCGCACGATGAACTTGCTTGTTTCTTGGTGGGTTTAAGCCTCGGATCTTGACGACAGAAGATTTCCTGTATGATGCGGTTCTTGCATTCGGTGCCCGAAAACTCCGCTCTAAACCCAGTGTAGCCTCACCTTCCAAATCTCCGTTTTCTTCAATCTGATGATGGTGTCCTGACCTGATTGAGTCCATCATGACCCCATTGCTAGAAGCTGTTTCCCATATCATATTGGCAGAAGCAGATGCATACTTGCTCAAAGAGTTTGTTGCTGGATCCCGCAGTGATCTCACTCTCCTGAGCTGCACCAATGTTCTTGACAGTGGAACATCCACCGAGTGGCGCCTCAGGTCCGGCATTTCTATTTTCTGAGCTTTCCAGCAAAAGTATGTGATCCTATGATTCTTCAGTCTTGGTACTTTTCTTGATTAGGATCGGCTCCATTGTATCCATGTGACATGAACCTGCATCACATCACATACAAATTAAGAACCACCAAAATGCTAAAGCTCGAAACTTTATTTAGATTTCCGCATGCAGAGAAAACGTGATGAACTCCCACTTTGGCAAGTCAGATCCAAAATGCATTAATTCATAGCTCCATACATCAGGAACATAGCTTAAAAAATGGCAAGGGGCTAAGGGGCAATCTTTATATTTCAGATAAATCCAACGACGCCCCTCGCATTTGGCCCTACAAAACTAAATCAGGGACCCCGAGATAAATCTTGAAGCATTTATAAAGACGGGGATAAGCAAAGTGCGAAATGCCCCAGCTACAGATGGATTGATTCTGCTGGTTGGCGAGGAACCACAGAATCAGCCATCGCTTCCTCCCTTTTGACTGAAAATACATAAAGTAAAACAGTGCAAATAAATCCACACATTCTCTTCTTTTCCACCGAACTTGACCACCCAAAAAAACCAAAAAAAGGTCAAATCTTGGCATCAAGCGGCAAGCGCAGGTACATTGTACCAATTACCCAAAAAAAAAGCAAGCGGAAATATTTAACATAGTAAGATGACAGAGGAAAACAACTTGGAACGAAAACAAAAAACAACACAAAACAACACAAGGTGCAGCTTAAAGTCCCTTGCAAAAGAAGACCAAATGGAACTACAAACGGGAGAAATCTTGGTCAAAATCCATTTTGACCTCCACAAACAACACGTTTGCGTAGTCCTACCCCTCCTGTCAGATACCCAAGATTTCAAGAAACCAAACTCAAAGCCACATTATTGCAGAAACCACAAGATCCAGCTACAAAAACAGAACCATGAAGAATACAGCAAGAAGACCAAGAAACCAGGAGCAGCGAGCAACACATCAGGATCGACGGAATAGATATGCATCCTCCTCACCGCATAGAAACCTCGGCGCACGGCTGGTGAAGAAGTTTCAGACCATTGGAGGGGGAGGAGGCAGCTGCTAGCGCCGGCGGCCGGCACCCGGCAGTAGCCGCACGGCAAGAAGGGCAGGCAGGCCAAGCCAAGCCAAACGAACCAGCGCCCGCCGCCTGGGACAGGGCGCGGTGTGAGCTAAGGTACGGCGCCGTGCGGTAGTGCGGTACGCTGCGAGTACAATTTACCTCTAGGCTCTAGCGTTCTCTAGCTCAGCTCGTCCTGTGGGGGGTGAGTGGCTGCGCACAGTGAGGAGCACTGAGCAGCGGCAGCGTGGTCATGTGCCCACTGCCCAGTGACAGGGCCGGTAAAAAAGGCGCAGTTGAGGGATTAAACTAATGATATGGGGGGCACTAGCTGTTGTAACCTGCCTCGAGAGTGGTGGCGATGGCCATGGAGACGGAGATGGAGTCGGAGTCGGAGATGGCGATGACATTTCCGTGGTGTTGCACGGGAAGAGAACTGTAGTGGTGGGGATGTGCAGCCGCAGTCACCAACCGCCCTGCAGTCTGGGAGTGGGAGAAAAAGACTGATGGAGAAATTTTACTGAGTATTCAACATTTCAGCTGTAGTAAAACGAATATTCCGTACTAATCATTAATCTCATCTTATCTAATGGTTAGAAAACAGTGGCAGTAGAAATTAAAAAGTAAAAACATGAAAAAAAGTAGTGTGGAGAAATGAAATTGTGAATCTTATCTAATGGTTAGAAAACAGTGGCAGTAGAAATTAAAAAGTAAAAACATCAAAAAAATAAGTAGTGCATAGAAATAAAATTGTAAAAGATCGAAACACCAACTAGAGAGAGCAGATAGTTGCAGTACCCAAATTTAACAACTAATACAAAACCTGAAAACTAATAGAAACTAGTCTGAAAATAGACTGATAAAACAACGGTAAAACCTATGTAACTTTATATCCGTAACTCAGATTGACCTGAAATTTTAACGAAAGAAACTAGACTCTAACACGGATCTAACCCAACAAGAATCACTCAAATCTGAGTTACCAATCAAAATTTATGACGCTCGAAACTTATTGCAACGTAAAACAGAACTGATCTAATCTAAAAACTAATACCTTGATTACTTCTAAAATACGAGGAATTAACCAACGAAACTTTTCAGATCTCTTTTTTAATGTCCTAGCAAGGTTTTGAATGAATCAATTTAAACTAAATCGCAAGTAAACATGAAATCCTAGATTAAGCCAAAAGTATACAAATCGATAAATATTAAGAAGAAAGAACGTGATATCACACTCCTTGATGCTTAAAGATAAATATTTATTGCATAAGAGTGTTCAAAAGGTGCATTCACAGCATCCCTCACTAAAACCACATCCAAAATCCTACATGAAAGAGCAAAAGACTAAACCTTAAATTTTTATCTCTTCATCAATCTACTTATTTTGTCCTTCCCTCTAGTCTATTTATATACCCCTTATGTAGGTCGTGACTGCCACCATGAGCCACAGAAATAACAAACTTTTGAGTTATAATCCACTTAGGAATCTTTATCTCTAACTCAATCTCAAATCCTACCTTCTTTCGAATTTTCCTCTCTTTCCATATTCGCACACATCCTGCGTACGTCACATAGAAACCTCATCTTTGCATGTAGCATTCTCTAGCCCAAGCGTCCTACATGACTTCATTAATCGTTCTGAACCTTAGCTCATTCTCGAGCCTAGCTCCGATCCTGTCATCGGCTATGACTTGTCCTCAAGTAACGCATGCACATGAATAAACGAATAAACCTTTTTCCAAGAACAAGTTATTCTTAACTTGACTCAATCAAACATAAATATAATGTATTTATTGAATATACATTTTAAGCATATAAATCTAACTCGAACACTGAAAATTAGAGTGATCCAAACTAAATCCTGAGTATTGAATTTTAAGTATTGAGTGCCTGAGTACTGGGTCCCGAGTGCGGAGTGTCCGACCTTCTGAATAGAGTGCCTAACCTCTTGACTAGAGTGTCTTACCAGGGTGCCTAACCTCCCGACCAGAGTGTCCAACCCATTAGATGAATAATGCTTAACTGCCCACGAAAAAAGCAAAGCGAAATAAATCCAAATGTTTAGTAAAAATATATGTCAATTATAACTCATTGTTAATAAAAAGATGCACGTCACCTTTTTCCACATGATCTATAAGAAAATGATATCGAATATCAATATGCTTTATTCTAGAGTGTTGCACTGGGTTCTTAGCAATATTTATAGCACTCATGTTATCACAATAAAGTAAAACACGATAACAATTAATCTTATAATCCTTGAGTATAGAAATGAGCCAAAGAACTTATGAGGAACAACTAGCATCAGCTACATATTCAGCTTCAGTAGTGAATTGTGCAACTAAAGATTATTTTCTAGATTACCAAGCAAGAAGTGATGTTCCCAAAAAATAACATGCACCATTAGTACTCCTTCTATCAATTCTACAACCTCAAAAATCAGCATCAGAAAAAGCTCTTAAGTTAATACTTGAAGAAGAAGGGTACCAAATGCCAAATTCTTTAGTAAATTTGAGATACCTAAGTATACGCTTGACAGCTTGATGATGTAAAACACGAGAAGCTTGAAATCAAGCGCATAAACAAACAAAAAATTAAATGTCTGGTCTCGACACAGTGAGATATAAAAGTGAGTCAATCATGCTACGATATTCTTTTTATCAATAGTCTCGCCATCCTCATTACGATCCAAGGTAAAAATAGCTCACATCAGTGTAGAAATTGACTTACAATTTTTCATGCCAAAATAGCGAAGAAGATCCTTGGTGTACTTATTTTGATGAATAAAAGTGACATCTTTTGTTTACTTAATTTGTAGTCCCAAAAAATACGTCAACTCACTCATCATACTCATCTCAAACTCTCTGCACATAATCTCAGAAAACTTGAAAACCAAAGAGTAAGATGAATAACTAAAGATGATATCATCAATATAAATTAGAATAAAAAGTTGATCATTGCCTTGCTTAAAAAGAAACAAAGTTCTATCTACTTTTTTCATAACGAAACTCTTTTTGAGCAGAAAGTATTTCAGCCTATCATACAATGCTCTAGGGGTTTATTTTAAACCATATAAAGCTTTGAACAACTTTAAAAACGTGATTAGAGTATTTAGAATTTTCAAAGCCAGGTGATGGTTTAACATAAACTTCTTTATTAATGAAACCATTTAGAAAAGCACTTTAAATATCTATTTGATACAATCTAAAACCTTTAGATGCACGAAAAGCTAAAAAGAGTCTAATTGATTCAATTGTAGCAACAAGGGCAAAAGTTTCATACAAATCTAAACCTTCCATCTAAGTAAACCATTGAGCAACAAGCTTGGCCTTATTTCTCACAATTGTACCATTCTCATTCTGTTTATTTCAGAAAACACATTTAGTTATAATAATGTTATGTCATTGAGGAGGTTCAACTAAAATTTAGACTTTATTATGTTTAAAGTTTTTAAGTTTTTTATGCATGGCATTGATCCACGATTCATCATATAGTGCTTGAGTAATATCTTTGGGTCTAAAGACGTTACAAAAGCTGAATAAGTATGAGAGTCAAGAGAATTATTCAGACCAGCCAGATACTTAGACATCTAGCTACTATGAATTTTTAGCTAAAGTAAAAATGTCGTAAGATATAATAATAGTGTAGATAAATAACATTATTTCTAAACAACTCTAAGATATAATAATGGTGTATATAAATAGCATGGTTATTCCTTACTCGTATCTAAAATGTAAAGTTTTTAGGTTTGGGTGTGTATTAAAAAGTTATGAAAAAACATAACACTCTTCTCAGAAAAAGTGGATGTGGGTCCAAAAATAATTAGATAGAGTAATGAGTAATAAAGTCCAAGAATAGTATATGTACTTTGAATATAAAAATGATTTTTTAGTATTAAATTGTTATATTTGAGATAAATTTTGAATAAAAAGTAACATATTTGGTACTGAGTGAGTATTAATTAATATGCGTTAGTTTCGAGTGATATAATTGATATAGTAACTCGTTATTATACACGTATTAATCAACGTAAACGAGTTAAAAATTCAGCGCGGGTCAAATTTTGATACGGGAAAAACAAGTTGTTCGTGTCATGCCAATGCTCGACCACCGAGAAGCAGAGAAAATTTTCTTCGGGGAGGACAAAAGCAACAGAGAAAAATTCTTTTGTGGTGTGCATGGTGCATGGATATCATCGCCTCGCCTAGGACGTGAAAGGCTAGCTAGGATAGGAAGCAGCGGTACCTGTGTCTCTCTCTGATCACCTCCGTTTGAGCCGTGCAGGCGTGCACTACAGTCTACGAGTACAGGGTAGCAGGAGCGTAACCGGATGTCCAATCAAAACGCAGGCCTCGTATCCCGGGGTCACGGAAAGTCGCTGCTCTTTTTCATCGGAATAATCCACTCTTCTCACGGATTTCTTCTCTGCCAATAGGAAGATTGGAAGAATGGAGAAGGCAGTTTGATCCATTTATTACGAGTCCCATCTTATCAAAATATCTTCTGAATTTCTTAAGATAAAATTTGAATTTCTTAAGATATATTTGATAAATAAGTATTTACAGTAAAAAATCAAAGTATTTATTATTAATAAGAAAATAATAATATAAAGTGTAGTCATGTGATATTGAAAATTAAAACATATTATTTGCAAACTAGAAATGAAATATTTTGAAACAAAATTGATGGGTTATGTGGGGGATATACCCCCGGGTAGCCCACAGACCTCATTTCTGGCTATTGGGCCGGGCAGAGGGCCCATCAGACCCGTCCTACCGACCCCGTCTGAGCCAGCCGAAAGCAGCATAGCGCATTAAATGCGACGCGATGCAAAGCGGTCGGAGGCTCCAGGCATGACAGATGCATAGGGCTGCCGGGCGGCGTCAGACCAGGGAGCAGTTGCGGAGTAGGCAGCACGCCGCGTCCCATCAGGACGTGCTGCGTCTGATCAAGCCGTGCTACGTCCCGTCGAAGCGTGCTGTACGATAGGTTAGACCCAACGAGGGTATAAATAGCTAGGGGTCTCGAGCACGGGACCCCCACTTCATGATCATCTTCTTCCAGGCACACACGACATTCACATCCACGCTAGTGTTCAAACGCCCACAACACAACACACAGACATTCGGGAGCCCTGGCTCTTGTAATCCATTCATTGTAACTCTCTTCCTGACTAGTGAAACAC